>CM016620.1:31901375-32074993 GCA_005393395.2 Gossypium australe
CTTGGGGCACGGGCATGTCATTGGCCGTGTGAGCCACATGGCATGGGCACACGGGCGTGTGTCCCCTGCACTTAATAAAAATTTTGAGATTTCGCGAAAAATTTTCTTTGATTCGGTTTAGTCCCGACACGATTCTAATATGTATTTTGGGCCTCGAGGACCCATATAAGGGACATTATGATTGATTATGATCGATTTTTGGAAATGAATAGTAAATGACATAAATTAATTGTAATTGAACTAAACTCCGGTAATGCTCCACAACCCTATTCTGGCAATGGATACGGGTTAGGGGTGTTACACTCCCCTACCCATTATCGCAACGCCCTCATTGCAATTTCCGCATGGCCACTGACTTGATTCACCTTAGAACTCTCTCGTTGCCTTAGCTTCTTTCTCGATTTGCCTTGCGATTGGGTTGTCCTTTCTTTAGGAACTTTTGCCTTGTCTTCCATCGCTTCTTAACTTGAATCGTCCCACTCGTTGCTACATCTCATTGGCAAGAAGTCTCCACTTTAACTTGCCCAAATTTTGACTTGCTCACTTTCGAATCCCCGTGATTCTCACATCTTGGCTTTGTATTGCCCATAGTCCATCGGCCTTCTTACTTATTAACTTTGAAAAGGCCCCTACGACCTTGCCAAGCGAACAAGTCAGGATTCAAAACACTATCAAAGTGTTCGCAATGTACCTTACTCGTAGCATTTACTCGTCCCGGCTACTTCTACATCGCTCCTTTTTCCTCGTAGCCCGATGGACAATCCACCTTTCCCAAAGGTGTCGGCTCCACAGTCGGTTTTGCAGGCTTTATTAATCTTGCTCCACTAACGCTTCTGAATGGGCTTTCATAGCATTCCTTTCTATTGAGTCAATGTTCCTTCCATACAAAACATCTTCGACTAGTTGGATTGACGACAACACCTTTGTCCCAACCTTCATATCCCGATGCACCTGCACAATAATTTTTGATAACAAACCGGTGACAATATGAATTTGATCTGCCCATGGATACAGAGCTACCTGAATCTTGTCAAGGAAGTTTAAGCCAAGCACATAATCGTAATCATCTACTTGGATTACCTCAAATTCTTCCTTGCCTTTCCATTCGTCGATTTGTAGCTCCACATTTTGAACTACTCCCACAGTTGGGGCCTCACTGGAATTTACCGTGTTGATCTTCTTATCTGATTTCCTAATTGAGAGACCAAGTTTCTTCGCAGCCTTTTCCGATATGGACAAGTTCGATGCTCCCGTATCAATAAGAGCGCTCCTCTTCTGACCTGCAATGTTGATGTCTACAAACATCAACCCTTCATTGCCATCCCTTTTCTTAAAAATGAGCACCATAGAATTGACCCTCGATGTCATTCTCTCAATAGGCTCCGCCCTTCCGGCTCATCATTCCTCTTGATAGCCAAAATCGAAGATATCTTTAGGTAGTCCCTCTTCATATGCGGTCCCTTACAAAGATAGCATCTCAACCTTCCCTTCTTCTCTTTCGGGCTATTAATGATGTGATCCTGGTCGTATCATGGTTCGACTCCATCCGATGCCATCGAGAGTGGCCTAAGTTTGAGGGGCCAAAGTGCAAAATGAAGCTGATTCTATCTCTTTGAACCGATCTGACTAAATTGAACTCTTTATTTAATTTTCAGCTTTGCATTTAGTTTGCATTTTAAATATTTGCATTTAAGCATTTTAGTTCAATAAATGGTTGCTGGTCAATAATTCAACTCAACTTAGTTTAATTAACTGAGTTTCTTTTAATGAATTTAATTTTATTGTTGCTTCATTAATTAATCTAGTTACTAGGTTAATTTATTGATGCATGAGTTAAGTTCATTTAATAATGTTTTTCTTAATTAAACTAGTTGTTGGAATAAATGATGTTTAAGTGTTAGTTCATTTATTTAAGTCTAGTTGCTAGAATAAATGAAGCTTAAGTGTTAGTTCATTTATTTAAGTCTAGTTGCTAGAATAAATGAAGCTTAAGTGTTAGTTCATTTATTTAAGTTTAGTTGCTGGAATAATTGATGCTTAAGTGTTAGTTCATTTAATTTAGTTGTTAATTTGTTTTAAGTTTAATAATTACATTAATGTGTCGGTTACATGTGATAATTGCAGGTGACTTTTCATCTTACAACCAGTAGTTCTAAAGGCTGTTATGCATTTATTGAAGAATTACTCACATTGAAGATGGAAGTTACATGGCTAGAATTCCAAAGGTTGAGACTCTTCATTTGGTTAGTGACTTTTCATTTGATTATGGAGAACTCAAAGGATTTTGACAAACAATTTAATTCAAGAGTTAATCACATTAAAGATGGAAGTTACATGGCTAGAATTGCAAAGGTTGAGACTCTTCATTGGTTGGTGACTTTTCGGTTAATTATGGAGAACTCAAAGGATTTTGACAAATAATTTAATTCAAAAGTTAATCACATTGAGATGGAAGTTACATGGCTAGAATTCCAAAGGTTGAGACTTCATTTGGTTGGTGACTTTTCGGTTGAATATGGAGAACTCAAAGGATTTTGACAAACAATTTAATTCAAGAGTTACTCACATTGAAGATGGGAGTTTATGGCTAGAATTCCAAAGGTTGAGACTCTTCATTTGAAATCATTATTAGCCTCATTAAAAGTGGCCATTCAACTAGCCTCATTTGATACTATATATACATGTAATCAACATATTGTGGAAAAACTTTTGATCCTTGAATATATTTTATGAACTTTGCTCATCGAGTGAGATTTTCTCCTCTCTATCTTTCGTATGAGTTTTGATTCTGACTTATCAAGCGTTGCTTGTGGCGTCAGTCATTTCTCATCCATCAACTTATACCATAGGTTCTTATCTTTATAGATAACGGGTCTTGGTCCATCATCGACTTCCATTTTCATCTTAAACAAATATAGAACCCGGGGTGATACTTTCCTAGTGTTGAATCGATTCTTTGTTTAAGTTCTTCTATCCATCTCCACCAACTATCTTAATATATATCCTTTTGATTATTTCTATTAAACCCAAGTCCATCCACTATATTCATCTTCCTTGTTTGCATCCTAACCGAACCTATCTCCATCTTCCATCCAAATCTTAACCTTTTTTATCAGCTTCCGCAACTTTAACGTTATTTCACCTATTTTCTGATAACTTTTCAATTACTCCTCGTAGACGATTGGGCAACTTCACATACGACTCGACTCTCCCCGAGGCGGATCGTATTGACCATACCCCCTCTTGAAAGCGATTCGTCCTCGAATCGAACAGATGGTTCTCTCGAATGGAATTCCTTTTGCTCAGCTTTCCTCGATCAAACGGGGAGGATGGTAAGCGAGACACCTGAAAAAGATAGTCGTGAATTAACAAGTATTGCTTTAAACAAATTTGCATCCACGCATAAACACAACAACACAAGTATGATGCATGTGGAAGGATAAGATCAACTTATCATACAAAAGAAATAATGCTTATCAAATTTTGTGGAACGAAATTGAACAATCTCTAAGGCTTCATACGATGTAAATGGATTCCATAAGTTAAAATCATCAAGCGAATAATGATTCAGATGATAACATAATCATCACAACAGGTATTCCAAATGTTTCACATTGCTCACAACTTCGTACAACAATATCATGCAACGATCGATATATGGACCCTTTCATACGATTTATCAAAATGATCAAACATAAGAATCCTTTCTTCAATCCAAAATAGGTAGATCACAAAAACAGGAAAAATAAAATGATTAAGCATTTCATGATCTAAATGTTTTACGTCAACGAAATGAGCAACATGTGTTCTATCAACATCCATAACAGATAGATCATAAACAAACAAATTGGAACAGCTAAGCATATCACGATCTAATTGTTTTGCATAAGGCAATTCATCAATACAATGTTTGTCATCATCCGAAAAGTGCAAAAATGTATCAACAATTTCAGTAGACTTACCTTGATGCACAAAAAGACAAAGATCTTGCTTACCTTAGTCGAGCAGTACAAACCTTCTCTCCGTAGGCATGTAGTGTAGTCGAAGCTTCGCATTCAATTCAACCCTTTTTGGATGGAATGTGAAATAAACCCATAAAGTTTGTTTAAGGAGTGAATAAAAATTGAAAACAAAGTGAACAAATTTTGCAACTTTACTCAAAAACCTCGTATCAAAAAGATAGAAATTATACGCACATAATTGATGTTGCTTAACTTTCCAACGAGATGAATCAAAATGAATTCCCGGTTTAAAAACTTGGTTTTGATTATTTGAGTCAAGATGTACCAATGGCTTCGTCTTGAATCCTTCGTCGAATAAGAATCATGGTTTGTACTACTTCGAGAATGATCTTTCGTGGATGAATTCTTTGACGTATATGAACCACGTTCACTTCTTCTTAAAGATTTCTCCGTGGATGGATATGTTGAAGCTTGTGAAGAAGAAATCATTGTTGGAACGCCGGTACCCCATGGCACAGCAGAATAAAATTAGATCCGGCGATCCAAACCATGGATCCATGTGTGAGGAACGAATCGGAGTGAAATAAAGGTTTCGATCTTACCAAAACTTCAATCTGAGTAGACAGCAACGCCTTGGCAACAAGAGTTTTGATCTACTGTCGAATCCAGCCTCAACCTTTTCCGATGTCGGCCTCTACGTAATCCACCCGGTTTGACTATGAACGGAAGAAATCTCCAAAACTGTTTTAGAGGCTTATTTGCTTGACGGCTGCTAGACCTAACAAGCAATCACTTAGGGTTTTCTTATTAAGTTTTGTCTCCTTTTAATACCTTTTATATTGGGTGCCTTTCTCATTGGGCCTTTTCTAATAGGTATCTTCTTAATTGGGCCTTTTATAATTGGTATTTCTTGAATATATTACAAGATTAAATAAATACAATACCGAAAATTATAATTACATTAATTATATCTAAAAATTATAATTACATTAATTATAATAAGGATTTCGGTAAACTATATTTATTTAAATTTATATATGAATCAAATTCATATATTAATAAAATTATGTTATCATTATGTGTACAACATCCTTGTACATATAATATGTTCAATATTTGATTGTCCAATTAAATTAATTCTTTAATTAATTTAATTTATGTGACAACCAAGCACAATACCAACTATATTTTATTCCGTTCATTTCAACCATAGGGTGTGACCCTGTAGGTTCTTGCAACGTTAGCAGTAATACTAGAACGATTCTATTGTCACAGACAATGAGTGGCATCTAGCAATGCATCATTGCTACCTAAGTTACAAGAAGTCATGATTCGACATAACCTTTCGTGATTAAACTTTTATGCATTAATCCTTAAGTCCTTTATCTCTGGAACGGATACAAGTCATGGGATAGTCACACTTGCATAGTCCATCCCATGTTTCTTGATATCTTGAGTAGACTATGATATACAAATTAGTATGACATCTCATATCAACTTATTTGAGCATGGC
This sequence comes from Gossypium australe, assembly GCA_005393395.2. Classification (NCBI taxonomy): domain Eukaryota; kingdom Viridiplantae; phylum Streptophyta; class Magnoliopsida; order Malvales; family Malvaceae; genus Gossypium; species Gossypium australe. The sequence continues at coordinate 31,906,851 of CM016620.1, forward strand.
CATGCATTTCTAGTCTCACTCAATCAAGTGGCCTAAGATATTACTCCTATTATGTAGGAGGGACTTATCCTTTATTGATCAACTATATCCCTCTACATAGATTGTGGTATATCCAACATCAGCCTTTATAGAACAACCTGTTACGGTGTACGTTTGACTGTATCAAAATATACAACTCACGATGCTGGGATAATAATGATCTCAAGTCTGAGGATCATATACATATCAATCACTATGAGTAATGTTGTGACAATTACATAATAATCCAAGAAACATACTCATAGCGGGTCAATCCAATATGTTGTTCTCTAACACACATATTCATGCATTGATTTTGACATTCCATATCAATGACAACTCTTTATCATCAATCAACTACATGTTAGTCTTAAATGCATCATTATTGTCCTAGTCAACAATAATACTCGACTAAGGATCTTTTAAGAATAATCATATTATTCTCAGGACATTATTATAAAACAGTTTATCTATACACACAGAAAGAAAAACTGAAATAATAATGACAACGCTTTATATTAATAAATATGGTAAATAAAGTATGTTATTACAACCATCTCATGATTGATCTTTGGGCATACTCTTACAATCTCCCACTAGCACTAAGACCAATCACTCATATATCTAATACCAAGCGACTTAGTGTGACGATCATGCTTCTGCTGTGTCAGAGGCTTGGTCAGGGGATCAGCGATGTTATCATCTGAAGGTACTCTGCATATTTCTACATCTCCTCGATCGATAATCTCTCGAATAAGATGGTAGCGCCTAAGTATATGTTTGGATCGCTGGTGAGATCTGGGTTCTTTAGCTTGTGCAATAGCTCCATTGTTATCACATCGGAGTTCTATAGCATCTGATATGCTAGGCACAACCCCTAGTCCAGTAATGAACTTTTTGATCCAAACCGCTTCCTTTGCTGCCTCACTGGCTGCAATATACTCAGCCTCTGTTGTAGAATCAGCTACTGTACTTTGCTTTGAACTTTTCCAGCTCACAGCACCACCATTAAGGCAAAACACAAAACCTGATTGCGATCGAGAATCGTCCTTGTCGGTTTGGAAGCTGGCATCAGTGTAACCTTTTACACTTAACTCTTCCTCACCTCCATATAATAGGAATGTATCCTTAGTTCTTCTTAAGTACTTAAGGATACTCTTGACTGTGGTCCAGTGACCTTCACCGGGATCTACTTGATACCTGCTCGTCATACTTAAGGCATACGAGACATCTGGACGGGTACATAACATAGCATACATGATAGATCCAATAGCGGAAGCATATGGAATTTTACTCATACGTTCTCTCTCTTGTGGAGTTGAAGGACACATTTCCTTCGAGAGTGAAATACCATGTCTCATAGGTAGGAATCCTCTTTTAGATTCTTCCATACTGAACCTTTTTAGTACTTTATCTATGTATGTACTTTGGCTTAGACCTAGTAGTCGTCTTGATCTATCTCTATAGATCTTGACTCCTAAGATATAAGTGGCTTCGCCCAAGTCCTTCATAGAAAAACAACTTCTTAACCAAGTCTTAATAGATTGCAAGGTAGGTATGTCATTTCCCATGATAAGTATGTCATCCACATATAGTACCAAGAATGTGATAGTGCTCCCACTAACTTTCTTGTAAACACATGGTTCATCTTCATTTTTTATAAAACCAAACTCTTTGATTGCATCGTTAAAACGAAGATTCCAACTTCGAGAAGCTTGCTTTAATCCATAAATGGATCTCTGTAGCTTACATATCTTTCTAGCATCCTTTGGATTTACAAAACCTTCAGGTTGTGTCATGTACACATCCTCTTCAAGTTTCCCGTTAAGGAAAGCTGTTTTGACGTCCATCTGCCAGATTTCATAATCATGAAATGCAGCTATGGCGAGCAAGATCCTGATGGATTTAAACATAGCTACAGGAGAAAAGGTTTCATCATAGTCAACACCATGAATTTGGCGAAAACCTTTAGCAACTAATCGCCCTTTGTATGTTTGTACATTACCATCCATGTCTGTTTTCTTTTTGAAAACCCACTTGCACCCTATAGGTTTAACCCCTTCGGGTGGGTCAATCAAGGTCCATACTTGGTTTTCATACATGGAATCCATCTCAGATCTCATGGCCTCAAGCCATTTCTCAGAATCTGGGCTTGTCACCGCTTCTTGATAAGTCCTAGGCTCATCTTGATCTATAAGAAGAACGTCACCATGCGTTGTAATGAGAAATCCATATCTCTCAGGTGCACGGCGTTCTCTTAAAGATCTGCGCGGTGGTTGTGTTTCTACAGCAGTTATTTGTTCCTCAATTTCTTGTGGAATTTGCTGTTGTTCAATCTCTGGTTCAGTGGTATCTTGTGATTCTCGAATTTCTTCAAGTTCAATCTTTCTCCCACTTCCTTTTCTAGAAGTAAATTCTTTCTCTAGGAATACACCAGTCCGAGCAACAAAAATTTTGTTCTCAGTGGGATTAAAAAAATAATATCCTTTGGTTTCTTTTGGATACCCCACAAAAATACACCTTTCAGATTTGGGTTCAAGCTTAGTAGACGTCTGACGTTTAACATAAGCTTCACAACCCCAAATTTTCATAAAGGACATACTAGGACGTTTCCCAGTCCACATCTCATATGGCGTCTTTTGAACCGATTTAGATGGAACACGATTTAGTGTGAAGGCAGCAGTCTCAAGTGCATGTCCCCAAAAGGAAGTCGGTAGATCAGCATGACTCATCATGGATCGAACCATGTCTAACAAAGTTCGATTTCTTCTCTCAGATACTCCATTCCATTGAGGAGTACCAGGAGGAGTAAGTTGTGAGACAATCCCACATTCTTTCAAAAGATCATCAAACTCTAGGCTCAAATACTCTCCACCTCGATCAGATCGAAGTGACTTGATAGTTTTGCCTAGTTGATTTTGTACTTCATTTTTAAATTCCTTGAACTTTTCAAGGGACTCAGACTTATGGCGCATGAGATAAACATACCCATATCTACTGAAATCATCAGTGAAAGTAATGAAGTAGTGAAATCCACCTCTGGCCTGTGTATTTATTGGTCCACATACATCAGAATGTATTAGGCCCAATAAATCACTAGCTCGTTCACCTTTTCCAGAAAAGGGAGATTTAGTCATTTTTCCCAATAAGCAAGATTCACATACTTCAAATTGTTCAAAAACAAATGAATTCAAGAGACCATCTCTATGGAGTTTGGATATGCGTTTCTCACTTATGTGGCCCAAACGACAATGCCAAAGATAAGTTTGATTTGAGTCATTTATTTTAGATCTTTTAGTATTTATGTTGTAAATGGGATTCGTTTGATCTAAAATATAGAGGCCATTAATCAATTGTGCCGAACCATAGAAAACATTATTGAGATAAAATGAACAACAATTATTCTTAATAATTATCTCAAAACCAATTTTGTCTAAACAAGAAATTGAAATAATGTTTTTAGTCAAACTGGGCACAAAATAACAATCCTCTAAACATAAATCAAGTCCACTAGGCAAAGATAAAGTATATGTTCCCACAGCTAATGCAGCAACTTTTGCTCCATTTCCAACTCGTAGGTCCACATCTCCTCTAGCCAAAGTCCTACTCCTTTGTAGTCCCTGTACAGAAGTACAAATATGAGAACCACAACCAGTATCTAATACCCAAGAAGTAGTAGTTGATAAATTAATATCAATAACATAAATACCTGAAGCAGACATTCCGCTTGCTTTAGCCTTCTTGACTTCTTCAAGATAGGCAGGGCAGTTCCGTTTCCAATGTCCAGTCACACCACAATGAAAACAGTTTCCTTCCTTAGACACCCCACCTTTAGGTTTCAGCGCAGCCTTTCCTTTTCCAAATTTGGGCTTACCTTTGCCCTTGGGCTTTGTTTGAACTTTGGCCTTTCCCTTGCCCTTGTTATTACGGACCATCAGTATGGGCTTGGGTCCAACCTTTTTCAAGTTGCCTTCAGCAGTTCGTAACATACTGAGCAATTGTGGTAGAGTCTTGTCAATTTCATTCATATTGAAATTGAGGACAAACTGGCTGTAGCTATCTGGCAACGATTGTAAAATAACATCAGTGGCCAACTCTTGGCTCAATGGAAACCCAAGCTTAGATAGGCTTTCAATATAGCCAATCATCTTAAGGACATGAGGTCCTACTGGGCTTCCTTCAGCCAACTTACATTGGAATAGGGCTTTAGAGATATCAAACCTCTCTTGCCGTGCTTGCCCCTGATAAAGTTCTTTCAGGTGCTCGATCATATCATAAGCAACCATGTCCTCATGTTGCTTATGAAGTTCAGGATTCATAGTGGCAAGCATAAGACATCCAACATCTATCATGTCATCGAGATACTTCTTGTAAGTGTCTCTATCAGCCCTCGAGGCATTAGCGGGTGGTTCATTAGGAAGTGGTTGTTCAATGACATATAATTTCCGTTCTTGTTTAAGGACAATCCTCAAGTTACGGAACCAATCAAGAAAATTCAAACCATTCAATTTGTCCTTCTCAAGGACCGATCGCAATGAGAGTGTGCTAGTGTTTGCAGCCATAATATATCTACAACAATTAAATATGCATGTGAGTAAATTTACCAATTTTATATCAATCATTAAAAAGACTTTATTAAATGATATTCCTACTATTTTATTTCAAAATTAATAACCCTCATATATTAATTTCGGAAAAGCTTTCTCAAAAGTATTTCTAGTAGGTTAGGGATCCATATTTCACCACCACTTAAGTCAGCTTTGGCTTTACTCTTAAGATTATGGTTATTTAGGTAAGCAACATTTGCTAATTACATCATATGTAACTCCTAATATTTGGTGAACAACTCTTGTTCTAATCATCTTATGATTTATCCAATTTACTTGCCTCTAGGTTTCTAATCCTATTAGAGTAACCTAGTTAAGTCATTAACCAATTTTTAACCAGCGAATATCACTTGTTTATTCTTCGCGTTTAACCAAGATAAATACTAGTACTTCGCTTTGGCAGAACCTACATAGTATTGATCGAGGCCTTAACGAGGGCAAAATTGGAAGGCCATTTTGACTTAATATTTTAATAGAGGGATTTTATTAAGGTTGTTGCATCTCACCAATTATGGTCTACTTTAGCCCATTTAGTCTTCTAATCGATCTCATCAATTAATAGGGTTTATTACCAATAAGGTTTATTATCATCCATAGCATCTCATACATGAATAAATAAAGCAATAAATAAATGCAATAGTTATAGCCCATAAACTAAAGTGGTTCAACCCAAGCCAATGGGAAAACCAAAAAGAAACCTAAAGGTGCAAGCCATTTCACAAGCTATCATTCTCAATCATTGTCCCACCTTCCTTCTCGTTTGGCCCACAGCAACTCTTGCAAATTACAATATGCAGAAACTCGTTTTACATACGAGGGAATAAGATGAGAAGAGAAATACAAGAGAATAGTAGTAAGGCACGGCACGCAGGCCGTATTTAAAAAAAAATACAACCTTTTATCGAATGTGTCATTGGGCTATAACTATGCATTTCAAACACCATGCATGTCAAAAATAGCATACATAGTTATATATATATATATATATTTAAGGTGAATTATAAAATATCCTTTCAACCTTTTGTGGCCCATCAAGTTTATAAATTTCTTTTATTAACAAATTTTTTGCGAGGGTCTGAGGATGTCGGAGGAAGCGGGCCGAAGGCCCGCGGCCGGAGCCATCCTCAGATCCTCATCCCCGGGGGTGCGGGGGCGGAGCCCCCGCAGTATGGACCAGGGGTACGGGGCAGAGCCCCTGCGGTACGAATCGCATACCCCCAGTCAAATGAAACCTCACGATTTGATAACTTTTTATCAACAGAATCGTGTTTTTAGGATTTTAATCCTGGAGGTTTCATATCGGAACAACCCTTGTTCCATTAGCCAGTTAACACTTACTGGAAACTATAAATACCTCCGTCACATTATTACAGATTTGTTAATAATTAACAGTAATAACATAAAATCAAGTAGGCCACAAAACCATGATTAACATTTAATCAATTACCGAAAGGAACAGTTATCAGGTTATGCTTAAACGATTTAAACAATCGAAAATACAATAAGATCAAAACATGAATCTCATACAATTGCATCACCCAAGTATTTAAACCCGAGTTCGTATCACACAAGTGGCTCTGATACCACTGTTGGAACGCCGGTACCCCATGGCACAGCAGAATAAAATTAGATCCGGCGATCCAAACCATGGATCCATGTGTGAGGAACGAATCGGAGTGAAATAAAGGTTTCGATCTTACCAAAACTTCAATCTGAGTAGACAGCAACGCCTTGGCAACAAGAGTTTTGATCTACTGTCGAATCCAGCCTCAACCTTTTCCGATGTCGGCCTCTACGTAATCCACCCGGTTTGACTATGAACGGAAGAAATCTCCAAAACTGTTTTAGAGGCTTATTTGCTTGACGGCTGCTAGACCTAACAAGCAATCACTTAGGGTTTTCTTATTAAGTTTTGTCTCCTTTTAATACCTTTTATATTGGGTGCCTTTCTCATTGGGCCTTTTCTAATAGGTATCTTCTTAATTGGGCCTTTTATAATTGGTATTTCTTGAATATATTACAAGATTAAATAAATACAATACCGAAAATTATAATTACATTAATTATATCTAAAAATTATAATTACATTAATTATAATAAGGATTTCGGTAAACTATATTTATTTAAATTTATATATGAATCAAATTCATATATTAATAAAATTATGTTATCATTATGTGTACAACATCCTTGTACATATAATATGTTCAATATTTGATTGTCCAATTAAATTAATTCTTTAATTAATTTAATTTATGTGACAACCAAGCACAATACCAACTATATTTTATTCCGTTCATTTCAACCATAGGGTGTGACCCTGTAGGTTCTTGCAACGTTAGCAGTAATACTAGAACGATTCTATTGTCACAGACAATGAGTGGCATCTAGCAATGCATCATTGCTACCTAAGTTACAAGAAGTCATGATTCGACATAACCTTTCGTGATTAAACTTTTATGCATTAATCCTTAAGTCCTTTATCTCTGGAACGGATACAAGTCATGGGATAGTCACACTTGCATAGTCCATCCCATGTTTCTTGATATCTTGAGTAGACTATGATATACAAATTAGTATGACATCTCATATCAACTTATTTGAGCATGGCCATGCATTTCTAGTCTCACTCAATCAAGTGGCCTAAGATATTACTCCTATTATGTAGGAGGGACTTATCCTTTATTGATCAACTATATCCCTCTACATAGATTGTGGTATATCCAACATCAGCCTTTATAGAACAACCTGTTACGGTGTACGTTTGACTGTATCAAAATATACAACTCACGATGCTGGGATAATAATGATCTCAAGTCTGAGGATCATATACATATCAATCACTATGAGTAATGTTGTGACAATTACATAATAATCCAAGAAACATACTCATAGCGGGTCAATCCAATATGTTGTTCTCTAACACACATATTCATGCATTGATTTTGACATTCCATATCAATGACAACTCTTTATCATCAATCAACTACATGTTAGTCTTAAATGCATCATTATTGTCCTAGTCAACAATAATACTCGACTAAGGATCTTTTAAGAATAATCATATTATTCTCAGGACATTATTATAAAACAGTTTATCTATACACACAGAAAGAAAAACTGAAATAATAATGACAACGCTTTATATTAATAAATATGGTAAATAAAGTATGTTATTACAACCATCTCATGATTGATCTTTGGGCATACTCTTACAATCATACCTTCTTGATGGTAATCACGAGAGGTCTCACCTTCGTAGTTTGATTCATACCGTCTTGAACTTCTATATGAACCATAATCTCGATCGAAATCTCTTCTTGAATGATCTTCAAAAGTGTGCCTTCGAGACGACCTTGACTCTGTTCTTCGACTTGAAGAAAGTCGTTCTTGTTGGTCTCGTTCCTCGATTCGATCCAACCGCTTATGTAACTTGTCAAACTTGGCAATCATGACTTTTCGCATCCCGTTCAACAAGTATTGATAATCAAATTCTGTCAAGGCTTCTTGATTCATGTTTATTTTCTGAAAAGAAAGATTTTCAAAAAGAATAAAATAGAAAATTAAATCCTCACCACAAAATTCTCACAAGTCACTCGCAAAGAAAAATCACTCACACTCGTGTTTCACTCGTATAAGGCTTTTTCTCTATCGAGTACACTCGTGCCTTTTATCGCTCTTTCTTGCTCTTGCAAATTCATACTTCATTTTGAAGACTTATGTGCGGCTTGAGGGTTGGCTTCAGAATGGGTAACAAGGGATATTGATGTCGGGTATAGGGTAGGATGAAAGAATAAAGAAAAACAATTTTGGTATAGTGGCGTTGGGTAAGATGGAGGGAAACCAAATGATGATGGGAATGATTCTTGATGATCGGGTATTAGAAGAGGAGAACAGAAACAACAAGTACTTGCCAAACTTTCAAAATAAAACTTCACTTTTTTTCTCTTTTTTCGTATTTTTTTCTTTTTTTCACCTTAAATGCACGAAAATAACACAAATAAAACTTTGAGATTACAATTTGATTTTTTTAATTTTTTTCAATTTTTTTTGAATTTATGTACCTTCGATTTACGATGTTCATTGTAGCTCCTTGTTTTCTAGCTCTGATACCAAATGATACGATTTGCCTCAGGGAGAGTCTAGTCGTATGTGAAGTTGCCCAATCATCTACGAGGAGTAATTGAAAAGTTGTCAGAAAATAGGTGAAATAAGGTTAAAGTTGCGGAAGCTGATCAAAAAGGTTAAGATTTGGATGGAATATGGAGATAGGTTCGGTTAGGATGCAAATAAGGAAGATGAATATAGTGGATGGACTTGGGTTTAATAGAAATAATCAAAAGGATATATATTAAGATAGTTGGTGGAGATGGATAGAAGAACTTAAACAAAGAATCGATTCAACACTAGGAAAGTGTCACCCCGGGTTCTATATTTGTTTAAGATGGAAAATGGAAGTCGATGATGGACCATGACCCGTTATCTATAAAGATAAGAACCTATGGTATAAGTTGATGGATGAGAAACAACTGACGCCACAAGCAACGCTTGATAAGTCAGAATCGAAACTCGTACGAAAGATAGAGAGGAGAAAATCTCACTCGATGAACAAAGTTCATAAAATATATTCAAGGATCAAAAGTTTTTCCACAATATGTTGATTACATGTATATATAGTATCAAATGAGGCTAGTTGAATGACCACTTTTAATGAGGCTAATAATTATTTCAAATGAAGAGTCTCAACCTTTGGAATTCTAGCCATAAAACTCCCATCTTCAATGTGAGTAACTCTTGAATTAAATTGTTTGTCAAAATCCTTTGAGTTCTCCATAATCAACCTAAAAGTCACCAACCAAATGAAGAGTCTCAACCTTTGGAATTCTAGCCATGTAATTTCCATCTTCAATGTGATTAACTCTTGAATTAAATTGTTTGTCGAAATCCTTTGAGTTCTCCATAATCAACCGAAAAGTCACTAACCAAATGAAGAGTCTTAACCTTTGGAATTCTAGCCATATAACTTCCATCTTCAATGTGAGTAATTCTTCAATGAATGCATAACAGCCTTTAGAAATAAGGGTTGTAAGATGAAAAGTCACCTACAATTATCACATGTAACCGACACATTAATGCCATTATTAAACTTAAAACAAATTATCAACTAACTTAATTAAATGAACTAACACTTAAGCATCAATTATTCCAGCAACTAGACTTAAATAAATGAACTAACACTTAAGCTTCATTTATTCTAGCAACTAGACTTAAATAAATGAACTAACACTTAAACATCATTTATTCCAACAACTAGTTTAATTAAGAAAAACATTATTAAATGAACTTAACTCATGCATCAATAAATTAACCTAGTAACTAGATTAATTAATGAAGCAACAATAAAATTAAATTCATTAAAAGAAACTCAGTTAATTAAACTAAGTTGAGTGAATTATTGACCAGCAACCATTTATTGAACTAAAATGCTTAAATGCAAATATTTAAAATGCAAACTAAATGCAAAGCTGAAAATTAAATAAAGAGTTCAATTTAGTCAGATCGGTTCAAAGAGCTAGAATCAACTTCATTTTGCACTTTGGCCCCTCAAACTTAGGCCACTCTCGATGGCATCGATGGAGTCGAACCATGATGCGACCAGGATTGCATCACTAATAGCTCGAAAGAGAAGAAGGGAAGGTTGAGATGCTATCTTTGTAAGGGACCGCATATGAAGAGGGACTACCTAAAGATATCTTCGATTTTGGCTATCAAGAGAAATGATGAGCCGGAAGGGCGGAGCCTGTTGAGAGAATGACATCGAGGGTCAATTCTATGGTGCTCATTTTTAAGAAAAGGGATGGCAATGAAGGGTTGATGTTTGTAGACATCAACATTGCAGGTCAGAAGAGGAGCGTTCTTATTGATACGGGAGCATCGAACTTGTCCATATCGGAAAAGGCTGCGAAGAAACTTGGTCTTTCGATTAGGAAATCGGATAAGAAGATCAACACGGTAAATTCCAGTGAGGCCCCAACTGTGGGAGTAGTTCAAAATGTGGAGCTACAAATTGATGAATGGAAAGGCAAGGAAGAATTTGAGGTAATCCAATTAGATGATTATGATTATGTACTTGGCTTAAACTTCCTTGACAAGATTCAGGTAGCTCTGTATCCATGGGCAGATCAAATTCATATTGTCACCGATTTGTTAACAAAAATTATTGTGCCGGTGCATCGGGATATGAAGGTTGGGACAAAGGTGTTGTCGTTAATCCAACTAGTCGAAGATGTTTTGTATGGAAGGAACATTGACTCAATAGAAAGGAATGCTACGAAAGCCCATTCAGAAGTGTTAGTGGAGCAAGAGATTAATATAAAGCCTGCAAAACCGACTGTGGAGCCGACACCTTTGGGAAAGGTGGGTTGTGCATCGGGCTACGAGGAAAAAGGAGCGATGTAGAAGTAGCCGGGACGAGTAAATGCTACGAGTAAGGTACATTGCGAACACTTTGATAGTGTTTTGAATTCTGACTTGTTTGCTTGGCAAGGTCGTAGGGGCCTTTTCAAAGTTAATAAGTAAGAAGGCTGATGGACTATGGGCAATACGAAGCTAAGGTGTGAGAATCACGGGGATTCGAAAGTGAGCAAGTCAAAATTTGGGCAAGTTAAAGTGGAGACTTCTTGCCAATGAGATGTACCAACGAGTGGGACGATTCAAGTTAAGAAGCGATGGAAGACAAGGCAAAAGTTCCTAAAGAAAGGACAACCCAATCGCAAGGCAAATCGGGAAGAAGCTAAGGCAATGAGAGAGTTCCAAGGTGAATCAAGTCAGTGCCATGCAGAAATTGCAATGAGGGCGTTGCGATAATGGGTAGGGGAGTGTAACACCCCTAACCCGTATCCATTGCCAGAATAGGGTTGTGGAGCATTACCGAAGTTTACAGTTCAATTACAATTAATTTATGTCATTTACTATTCATTTCCAAAAATCGATCACAATCAATCATAATGTCCCTTATATGGGTCCTCGAGGCCCGAAATACATATTAGAATCATGTCGGGACTAAACCAGAATCAAAGAAAATTTTTCGCGAAATCTCAAAATTTTTATTAAGTGCAAGGGACACACGCCCATGTGCCCATGCCATGTGGCTCACACGGCCAATGACATGCCCATGCCCCAAGCCGTGTGGGCATTCGATGTGAGGCACACGGCCGTGTCCTAGCCCGTGTCCTTACCCGTGTAACTCTCTGAGTTGGGTTACACAGTTATCCATATGCCCGTGTCTTAGGCCTTGTGGATAATTTAATTTTTAAAAATTAGGTGCAGGATCCACACGACCATGTGCTAAGTCGTGTGACTCACACAGTTGAGACACACATCCGTGTCTTTGTCCGTGTGACCAATTCTGTAACACCCCTCACCCGTATTCAACGCCGAAATAGGGTTACAAAGCATTAACAGATTTACAACCCACTTATACATACTTTTAGCGTACATTTTTCTCAATTCAAGCATTCATCATTCAATCTCAATCAATATGTCCCTAATACGAGCCAACGAGGCCTTAAACATGCATTGCAATTGGTTTGGGACTAAACTGATAACTTTTAAAACATTTGGAACACTTTGAAATTTTTTTCTCAAAATAGGGGACACACGCCCGTGTGACCAGGTCGTGTGAGACACGCCCGTGTCACAGGCCATGTGAACATTCAAAATGGAAATACATGGTCGTGTCCCAGCTCGTGTCTAACCCTGTGTCCAAACAAGTGAGCTTATTGACTTGGGCCACACGGCCAACCACACGCTCGTGTGTCTAGCCCATGTACCCTTCGAAATGGCCACACACGCCAGTGTGCCAAGCCGTGTGCTAGTCCTTGCCAAATCTATAGGGTATATTGACTTATGCAACACGGCCAAGTCACACACCCATGTGCTAGGCTGTGTCTAAATTTGCCACCCAAATTTGTGCATACCTACACAATTCAAGTGGTACTCATTCATAGCATATAACTTCTCAATTATCAACCATTTGACATTTATAATATCAACTACCAATAACATTGCAAAACCAGCCTCAATCACATAACATAAACCATATGCACACATAAATAGATACATAACCAAACTAACCAAGTTAAGCTAAGTCTCATAGCTATATATACAAACCAAAACATGACCATTCACAAGCCATCCCTAATGGCAAAACTCACTACCAAAATACACTTCAAAATGACCATGATCCTATACATGCCATATGACCAAACCATAAGCTCAAAAGTACCAAAGTGATGATTGGATAGTGTGACGTAGTCTCCGACGATCCCCGAATCTGAGCTATCTTTGAAATCACTATAAAACATATGAAAAATAAACCAAGTAAGCATTATAGCTTAGTAATCTCGTATGAACTAAATTCAACTAATCATAAATACACAAATCATCAATTTGAACTTGTTAACTTGTAATTCATAAATACTAACAAACCTTCCACATGCTTAATCATATGCTTATATGAAAACTTCATAACTTCTTCGATTTAAAGCTCGTATGATTCATATAAATACGTGAACCAATCCGTAACAAACTCATACCCAAACGGAATAATGTCGAATACTTGAATTCTCACACAGTAACTGCCAATACATAGCCAAAGCTATTTTAATCTTGCACACTAAGTGCCATACATAGCCGAAGATATCTCGATCTTGTACACTAAGTGCCATACTTAGCCGAAGCTATCTCAAATCGTATACTAAGTGCCATACATAGTAGAATTGTCGTCCAACATGATTGTAGTCTCGTATACACAATTTATACAATATCAAAGCATTTGAAGCATAATTATAACAATTCTTATTACATACGAACTTACCTCAGACGTAAAAATGACGACACAATCAACAAATAGATATCTTGTTCTTTCCTCGATCTAAGCCCGTATTCTGGTTTCCTTAATCAATTGAGCTTTCAAAGTAGCTGAACCCTAGCTCATTCCCATGGCTTCTTAAGCTTTCAATTTTTGGTGGAAGAATTAGAGAATAAAGATGATAGCCTTGGTTATTTTATTATTTTACTTATTATTTCACTAATTTACCTTTTTAACCTTGTTATTAAACCATTAAAAAACCTTAATATATGTCCAAATATGTCCACTCATGCTATTAATGGTCTAATTACAACATAAGAACCTTGACTTTAAGGTTCTAGAGCTATTAGAACAACACTTTTGCACTTTACACGATTTGGTCATTTTTATCAAATTTTTACACAATCATATATTCTTAACGAAATTTTTACACAATCATATATTCATGCTGTAGACCTTAAAATAATAATAAATAAATATTTCAACCTCAGACTTGTGGTCCCGAAACCACTATTTCGATTTGACTATAAACGGGCTGTTACAAATTCTGAGCATTCTATTTCTAAATTTTAAGGATGTAGGGGACACACGACCAAACCACAATCCCGTGCGCATGGCCATGTGTCACTCACAGTTGAGACGCACGCTCGTGTGTTTGCCCGTGTGGACAAAATAAGGCATTTTCCAAGCCATATTTCTCTCCCATTTTACATTACACCTACATCAACACTTTGACACACTTTCATCCCAATTTAGTATATATAAACCAAGTCAAAACCAATATTTTACATGGCATATTCACATTTATACTTAAGTGTTTTAAACTTACCAAATTCATGCCTGTGTTCATGAACAAAATTTATCAATTATACTAATTCAAATCCATTCATCATTTGATTTATATATCTTCTACCTTTCAACCATTTCAACACACTTCAAACATGATATGACACTATATAATTACATCAAAATGCATATAACACTAGCCATTCCAATGGCTAGTTACAACCAAACATATGCATGCCTCTATTGGGCACTTTAAACTATACATGCCATTATGTCCAAAATAAGTTTGCTATTTATACCAAAACAAGCTTGAGGATAGTGTGATGATGCTCTGACCGCTCTCCAACCTTTATGAGCTTCCGAGCACTATAAAACCGAGAAAAGAAAACTAACCATTTCATTTGTTTCACTATTTCACGATGTATAGTTTTCTACTTTTCAATTAAATCCCTATTTACCAATTTCATGAAAAATCACTTAACAAAAGTTTTGTCCATCAACAACTAACCATTTTCTTCCATAAAACATTAAAACTCTTACACATTCATCAATGGAAAAACCCTAATGGTTTAACAGTTTCACAATTTAGTCCTCGGGCTAGTTAGATTAAGCTACAACGATCCCGAAAACATAAAAATCATTAAAAACTAACCTAAAAAATGAACACATGCATGGACCAAGCTAGCCAAAACTTCAAAGCATCAAAAATGGTGTTTTTCCTAGCTTATTTTAGTGGAAGATGAACATAAAAGATGATACTTTTTCCTTTTCTTTAGTTTAATTAACATTATTTACTAAATTACACACTTAACCTTTTAATTAACCTTTAAAAACAACATATATTATGTCCATAATTGTCCATTCATTATAACCATGGTATAATTACAACATAAACCCTCTAAACATTTAACATCATAACTATTAAATCCCTTTAGCTTATAGAACTCAAATTTTGCACCTTTTGCAATTTAGTCTTTTATACCAAATTAAGCATGTAAACGGTAAAATTTCTTAACTAGATTTTTATACTATAATACTAACATGCTGTAGATATTAAAATAATAATAAAATAATTATTCTCACATCAAATTTGTGGTCCCGAAACCACTGTTTTGATTTCATTGAAAACGGGCTGTTACAGGTAAGCCATTATACATGAACATAATTCATTTGAATTCATCACCCTTCTTAACATAACATACTTTCAATGTACTTACCAATTCCTTTCCTTTTCGTGCCCATAGAACCGTTTAGAATATCATCGGATACGCGAGATAGCTTACACGAAGTGTGCTAAACATATAACCGTAATCTTTCCTTTTCATTACATCATTGATCACACGAGTTGTGAAATGGGCCTGCTCACACGAGCTGTGGGTCAGAATGTAAGCTACACGATGCTGTTCACACGAGCTATGGAGTATCCGCAATAAATGTAGGATTTCAACCATCGTTAGGACATTAAAGACTAACACCTGAAACATGAAAACCCTAATGACATGTCATTTGTATCCTACAAATTCCTAAGGTTCATACGAGGCTCGATAATCGTCGTACATTGTTGGATTTACATTATTCAGTTACATATCAATTAACATATTAACATATAGATCAAAACATAACATTAAACATCGACGATAATGGCGTAGAAACGGAGTCGACTAATCTAAAGCTTTAGCTTTACCCCTATCTAAATCCGTATGAGGTCTATCTTGATATAAATAGGCAAATTCAATCTATTCAATACACATACTATTCAATTTAATCCAAAGATCATACTTTTGAAATTTTACATTTTTTCCCCTAATATTTTAACTTATTACAATTTGACCCTTAAGCTCGTAAATGGAAATTTACGCAATTTCAACCCTAACCCATGCTAGCCGAATTCATTATAGACTCATAGAAACTCATACAAATCATCATTTCATAATGTCACCATGTACTTTTACATATCTTATGAATAAGTCCCTAATTAACATTTTCATCAAAATTCACTTTACAAAACTTGTTTATTTATCAACAAGGACTCATAATCTTTCATTAAACTTCAAGAATCATACAAATATGTTAAAGGTAAAACCCTATTCTTTTAACAGTTTTGCAAATTAGTCCCTGGGCTAGCTAGATTGAGCTACAACAACCTCAAAAGCATAAAAATCGTTAAAAAGGGGATCAAAATCACTTACATGCAAGTAAATCAATATGGAAAAATGAAGAAACCTAGCTTTGGCTAATTGTTTCTTAATGATAGCTAATTGGAGAAGATGAGTGGGTTTTTGTTTTATTTAATTTTAAACTTTATTTACTAGATTACTTTTATAACCTTTAAAATTATTCAGAATTTCAATAAAACCAAACTCATAAATGTCCACTATCACAAAAATGGTATAATTACCACCTAAGTACTCTTATATTAAGGTTCTATAGCCATTAGATACCTTTAGCTACTAGAACTCTACTTTTGCACCTTTTAGGATTTAGTCATTTTTACTTAATTAAGCATGCAAACGTCAAAATTTCTTAATGAAATTTTAACATGACCTTAATATAGTCCTATAAAAATTAAAATAATAAAAAATATATATTTTCACATCAGATTTGTGGTCTTAAAACCTCCTGAAACCACTATTCTAATTTCACTGAAAATGGGCTGTTACATGTATAGGTGGACTTGTGTTTAATGATCTAGTTATTATGTTTGACATGTATATGTTACTATAGTTGATGTACTTATCGTACTTGGATGCCTTGATGGTTGGTGCTATTATGGCTAAGTTTCATGCATGTTTTGAATGACCAATGTGGTATGTGATGGTGTAGCTTCAACATGGTCAATTATGGTATAATTTTTTATGGAATTGAGCTAGATATGTATACGACCAAATATGTATAAAATTAGGTATATGTGCTTGTGTGTGATTGAGGTGCCTATATGGAATATTGGTTGGATGGATTAATGGCTTATTGAATTGGTCTTATTATGCATGTTTTGGTATGTTTTAATGCCTTAGTTAAAGGTGCAAATGGCTTGTAGGTGTATGCTTTGAATGGGTGAAAGAAATGGCTTGTTTTTTGCCAATTTCTTGTCCACACGGCCTATGACAAGGGCGTGTGTCTCAGCTGTGTGTGACACATGGCCATGCGACATGGCCGTGTGTCCCTTGTAGGTTTTAAAGGTTGCAAGTCAGGCAGTTACATGACCTAGCACACGGCCTGGCTGTAACACGCCTCACACGTATTCAATGCCGGAATAGGGTTACAGATCATTACCAGACTTACAACATACTTTTCATATACAATTCATCAAGTCAAATACAATTCAATCATAAAGAATCATAGTGTCCCTTAAACAAGCCTATAAGGCCTTAAACATGCATTGAGAGTGGTTCGGGACTAAACCGATAACTTGAGAAATTTTTGTGAAACTTAGAAAGTTTTTCTTCAAACAGAGGACACACGCCCGTGTGACCAGGCCGTGTGTCTCACACGACCACCAGACACGCCCGTGTCATAGGCCGTGTGAAAACAGGGGGTGTATATTGACTTGGGTCACACGGCCTACCACACACCCGTGTGTCTAGCTCGTGTGCCCTTCGAAGTGGCCACACACGTCCGTGTGCCAGGCAATGTGCTAGGTCGTGCCAAACCTGTAGGGTATACTGACTTATGCAACACGGCCAAGTCACAAGCCCGTGTGCTAGGCCGTGTGCCAATTAGGGAGTATACTAACTTGTACCACATGGCCGATCACACGCCCGTGTGTGAGATCGTGTGGAGCATACTGACTTCACTTCAATTTCAACACTAGAGGACACATGGATGTGTAACATGACCTTGTGTCACACACGGCTGAGGCACACGCCCGTGTCTCTTACTGTGTGGACAAAAATAGACTATTTACCAAACCAATTTTCCACCCCCTTTGGTACACATTTTCACCTACACAGTTGACACCAAACCATAGCATAACATACAATCCAAAGCAACCAAACCAAGCCTAAATCTTACCACTTCAATACTAACCAATTCAAGGCACATAAGTACGACAATATACTAACTAAACTCATATCAATCCTTCTTTACTCAATCATCAAAATTACCATTATCAAAGATTCATTATTAGGCCTAATTTCACAAGCATACCTATTTCCACAAGTCATCAATTTATCATTCATAGTACCTATTATCATCAATCATCATAACCAACTCAATAAGCACAAGACATAAGCAAATATATTTGCACATGATTCAAATATACCAAAAATACCAATATTAAGCCAACACCCATGGCTATATATACAAACCAAAATATATGAATTTGCAAGCCAATTCATTTCGCCAAAGTCATTACCAATGTAACACCCCTTACCTATAATCAACACCGGAATTGGGTACGGGGCATTACCGGACTTAACTTACTCAAACATACAACATTGGGTCATAAAATTTTGTTTAAACTTAACACTTATCATTCGAGCTCATAACGTCCCTCTTATAGGTCCACGAGACCTTAGACATACTTACGGAGTGGTTCGGGACTAAACCAGAAACTTTTAAACAATTAGAAATTTTTGACACAAAACAGGGCCACAAGCCCGTGTGGAACTTCACATGCCCGTGTTCCACACCTGTGTGGATTTATTATTCATTTTGAACCTATAGGGGTTTTCTCACGGCCGGACACATGCCCGTGTCCCTCACACGGCCACAACACGCCCGTGTCTTAGCCCGTGTGCAAAAACCTTGGCAGTCTATTTCTGACGTCATCACCCCATAAATGTCACATGGCCAAGGCACATGCCTGTGTCCTTCGACTGTGTGGCGAATTAAATTCCTAGTTCAAGTGCAGACTTCACACAGCATGGGCACACGCCCATATCCTATGGCTGTGTCTTCCACACAGTTGAGACACACGGCCGTGTCTCTGTCCGTGTGGTTACTACTAATCATACTGACTTGCCAACTTAGCAGGCAAGGGAACACATGGCCTAACAACACGGCCATGGGGCTAACCGTGTGTCACACACGGACTAGACACACGCCCGTGTTTACCCGTGTGGAAAAAAACAAGGCTATTTACCAAGCCCTCATTGCCACCCCTACTTGCACCATCATAAACCACATTAATTAACTAACTTATCCATGCATAAATACCCCAATTAAACAGCCATACAACTTGCACATTCGTGAATAACCTCATCTTTTCATAGATTAATAAGAAAAAGCCATCAATTATGGCCTTATACAAAATAATTCATCTTTGAATGAGCCAACACATTTGGCCAAAACAATATGACATTCAACTAAGTCTAGTCCCTATACATGCCATACTCAAAATGCTAAATATAACTATACCAAGATGTGCTGATAGTGTGGGTGATCTTCTGATTATCTCCATATCTCGAGCTGGCTCTTCGACACTAAAAAAACAAGGGAAAAGAGAAAGGAGTAAGCTTTAAGCTTAGTAAGTCTATATGTAAACAATAAGCATCATACCACATACTACGTAAAAACAATTCATATCCTCATAATCATGCTTACTCATTTCAAACCTTACCACATCCCCAAACACATAACCTAAACATTGCTCACATATACTTACACTTATACCCTACACTCATCACCACAAAGCCATATGTAATTTCACTTAGATAAGTTTGTCGATGAACACTTCAGAATAATGTTAGGTATTTGGTGGTTTCGCACACAACCCACCATTTAATAATTAACAAGGTGGTATTGCATACAGCCCACCAATAATCACATGTCTACGGTGGTATCGCACATAGCCCACCAATGACAATAAATACGATGGTATCACACACAGCCCATCGTTAATAAACAACAAGGTGGTGTTGAACATAGCCCACCAACAATAATAATTATGCTGGTATCGCACACAGCCTACCAATAATTACACATTTACGGATCCTTATCCATACCCATATTCCTATCCCGAAGGTTCATCCGAGAATTCCCTCATTTTTTACCATTTTCAATAAATCTCACCAATAAGCATTTACATCCACACTAAGCATTAATAGGTAAAAACATACATAATAAGGATGTATCATTTACACATAAACTTACCTCGATACAAAATATGCCAATTTGCAATTTAGGCCGTAACTTTGCCTTTTCCCTGGTCAAGGTCGATTCCATGTTCTTCTTGATCTATAATGACATATTTAACTCATTAAATAACCACATTATTCAAAACGTTTCTAAATTTATATTTTGGCAAAATTACTATTTTGCCCCTATACTTTAGCAAAATTACACTTTTGCCCCTATACTTTGGCAAGATTGCACTTTTGCCCTTAGGTTCGTAAAACGAAATGTGTCTATTTTTCTCACACCCAAGCCTAGCCAATTCATATTCTCTCTTATAGCAACTCACAATTTCAACTATTTCACACATTTATAATCTATTTTATAACTTTTACAAAATAGTCCTATTAGGAGTTTTCATGCAAAATCCTTTCACAAAAGTTGTTTATTTAACAACCATAATTCATTTCCTTCCATAAAATTTCAAAAATCAACATAAATATTCACATGGAAGAACTCTAGACTCTTCACCATTTTGCAAAATAGCACCCTCATTAGCTAGCTTAAGCTTTAGGGGTTCCAAGTACAAAAATCATCAAAAATAAACAATAAGATGACTTACTTGCAAGGATGAGATATAGCTGAAAATTTCAAGCTTCCAAACTCTTAAGCTTGCTGATATTTTCGATGGAAGAAGGAGTAAAGATGAAAATATGATAGCCTCTCTTTATTTTATTTTATTTATCAATTAAGTCACCAAAACTTCACCTAACCGTTGACCATGTCTCTATTTTGTCCCCTATGGCCGGCCATCACACTAAACAAAGCCTAATTGCACATTAGGGAGCTTCAATTAAAATTTTATAGCTATTTGACACCTCTAGCTTGTAAAATAAAACTTTTGCACTTTATGCGATTTAGTCCTTTTTCACAATTAAGCATCCAATCACCAAAATTAATGCACCAAAATTTTCATGCATTCAATCATGCCATAAATCATAAAATAATATTAAGAATAATTTCTCCGACCTCAGATTAGTGGTTGTTTCGACTAGCCCCAAAATCGGGCTGTTACAACTCTCCCCCATTTAGAGATTTTCGTCCCAGAAAATCTTACCGGTAAAGAGGTTTGGGTACTATTCTCTCATGGCTTCTTCTAATTCCCACTTAGCTTCTTCTACACCATGCTTTTGCCACAACACTTTCACTAATGCTATACTTTTGTTCCTCATCTGTTTAACCTCTTGAGCCAATAATTGGTTCCTCTTCATAAGTCATATTCAATCGTATCTCAATTTCGGTTGAAGGAATCACATGTGAAGGATCGGAATGATATCGTCGCAACATCACACATGAAACACGTTGTGTATTTTCGCTAACTCCACCGGCAAAGCTAACCAGTAAGCTACTGGTCAATCATTTCTGTAATCTCATACGGACCTATGAATTGCGAACTCAACATGCCCTTTCGACCAAATCTCAATATTTTATTCCACGAGGATACTTTCAGGAATACTTTATCACCCACCTGAAACTCAATTTCTTTCCTTTTTAAATATGCATATGACTTTTGTCGATCTTAAGTAGCTTTCAAACTATCATGGATCACTTTCACTTTCTCTTTAGTTTCGTGTATTTGCTTCTCACTAAGCTCAGTCCAATCCAGTAGAGTTCGACACTTGCGACCATATAATGCTTCGTACGGTGCCATCTGTATACTCGACTAATATCTGTTGCTATAGGCAAATTCAACCAAGGGTAGATATTTTTCCCAACTACCTTTGAACACTAAAACACAGCATCGAAGCATATCCTCGAGAACTTGAATCACTCTTTTGGATTGGCCACCGGTTTGCGGATGGAATGCGGTACTGAAATTCAATTTTGTACCCAAGGCTTCTTGCAACTTTTTCCAAAACCTCGAAGTAAACCTTGGATCTCTATCCGAGATAATAGACATTGGCACCCCATGTAATCTCACAATTTTGGCAATATACAGCTCAGCCAACTTGTCAAGTGAGTAATCAACACGCACTGGTATAAAGTGAGTCAATTTCATTAATCTATCAACGATAACCCACCCAACATCTTTCTTTTTCAGAGTCATAGGTAACCTCGTTACAAAATCCATCATGATTTGGTCCCACTTCCACTCGGGAACCACCACTGGCTGAAGTAATCCAAAAGGTACTTGATGCTCGTCTTTCACTTGTTGACAGATCAAACACTTTATCACAAATTCAGAGATATCTCTTTTCATACCCGACCACCAATACAACTTCTTCAAATCATTATACATTTTGTGCTGCCCGGATGTACTGAAAAACAACCATTGTGTGCCTCATGTAAAATTTTCTGAATCAACTCATCATCTTTAGGTACACAAACTCTATCACGAAAAATTAAACAGTCATCAAACAGTTATTCCCCGATTCACACTGATCTCTCTTAACTTGCATTTCACAATCATTCTTTTGAGCTTCACGATTCTGCTGAAGAAATAATGGTCTAGCCCTCAACTCAGCCAATATAGCACCATCATCAGACAATGCTAAGCTCATACTCATAGCTCTCAAAGCATACAGGGATTTTCTGCTCAAGGCATCTGCAACCACATTCGCTTTCCCCGAATGGTAATCGATTACTAACTCATAATCCTTCAATAATTTGATCCACCGTCGTTGTCACAAATTTAAATCCTTTTGGTTCATCAAGTATTTCAAACTCTTGTGATCAGTAAAGATCTGACATTTTGCACCATATAAATAATGACGCCAAATCTTCAAAGCAAAAACGATAGCAGCCAACTCTAAATCGTGCGTCAAATAATTCTTTTCATGAGGTTTTAGCTGTCTCGAGGCATAAGCTACTATTTTACCCTCTTCCATCAACAAACAACCAAGACCATTTAATGACGCATCACTATAGATCACTATAGATCACAAACTCCTTTCCCGACTCAGGTTGTACCAAAACAGGGGCTTCAATCAACGATGTTTTCAATTTCTCAAAACTCTGTTGCAACTCTCGGTCCATTCAAACTTAACATCTTTATGTAGCAGTCTCGTCATCGGTGTAGCAATCATGGAGAACCCTTTAACGAACCGTCTGTAGTAACCCACTAGACCCAAAAAGCTCCTAATCTCTAACACATTCCTCAGTAGTTTCCACTCAACAATAGGCGAGATCTTATTCAGATCAACTCTAATTCCATCACCCGACACGATGTGTCCTAAGAATCCGACCTCTTGGAGCCAAAACTCACTCTTGCTAAACTTAGCGTACAACTACTTGTCTCTTAGAGTATGCAAAACAGTTCTTAGGTGCTCCGCGTGCTCACTCTAATCCCGAGAATAAATTAATATGTCATCGATAAAAACAATTACATATTTGTCCAAGCACGGTCAGAAGATATGGTTCATTAAATCCATAAATACCGCAGTAGCATTTATTAAGCCAAAGGGCATGAAAAGGAACTCGTAATGGCCATACCTCGTCCAAAATGCAGTTTTTGGCACATCTTGCTCCTTAACTCTCAACTGGTAATAACCGGACCTTAGGTCTATCTTAGAAAACACAGTGGCTTCCTTCAATTGATCGAACAAATCGTTGATCCTTGGCAATGGGTACTTGTTTTTCACTGTCACCTTGTTGAGATGTCTGTAGTCTATGCACAGTCCCATCGATCCGTCTTGTAAAACCCTTATCCGTTAGTTCTTGTAGTTGAACACTCAACTCCTTTAACTCCAACGGTGCCATCCTATATGGGGCAACCGGAGTAGGTGTTGTACCCTGATGCGATCCTGCCGCATCATGTTACGATACAACTCGATGCCATCAAGATTGGCCCAAACTCGAGGGGCCCAAGTGCAAAATGAAGCTTTTAATTTTAGTTTGTTAATTTGGTTGCTGGAATAAGGACTTTGATTTATTTATTTTAGTTACTTTAGTATTATAATATGAGTCTTTAATTATGTCTTGTTTATTAAATGCATCTTTAATTAATGTCTTGCATTATTTATCTACATCTTTTAATTATGACATGCATTATGTGTTCTTCATTTCATAAAGTCATGCATTATGTAACTCTCATGTTAGTTAAGTTTGCATCATAAATTATGACATGCATTATGTAACTCCCATGTTAGTTAAATTTTGCATTATTAAATTAAGTCATGCATTAAGTAACTCATTTGTTCATTTAGTTTACATCTTAAACCATGCATTTAAGCATCTTAGCGGTTAAATATGATTGAGTTTGTTTATATAAGTATGTTATTTAATTTGGCTATTACTTTTTACTACATAAATTAAAGTGTGTTTATTTTCATTTTAAATAAGGTGATTTGAGCTGCAAATAAATTGGTGTATGAGTGTTTATAGTGTGCTGATTCTTATGAGTGTCTTTAACGCTTAATTATCTACCTTGCAGGTGACTATTCATATGGACGTTTTTAAGCCTTCAAAACTCATTATGGTGGCTTTTCAAATGGACCAAAAGTGACTCTTCAAGTCTGATCGGTTTCATGCACTCAAAGTTAGTTATGGTGCCAATTAAGGAGATGAATACAAAAGTATTAATGCATTTGGTTAAGGGGAAAATGAAAAGACATCAAGCAGCACATTTAAAGGACAATTAAGCCTTCATCAAGTGAAAAGGCATGACTTTTCAACTATGCATGAATCAAGTGAAAAGACATGACTCTTTGGCTGTCCAAGGCTGATTTAATGAAGGAATTGAAGTCATTTGGCTGCTCAAAATGTTGAATTCTTCCAGCCCAAGTAATCAGGTCATTTATTCAACTGAATTGAAACATTAAATCATGTTAAAAGTTGTTGTTACTTATACCTAGAATTTCAAGAGTTTTTACTGATTAAGCTTTATTTCAGCCATTAAACAACACATTAAAGCTAAATTCATGTGACTTTTCAGCTAGCCTCATGTAAGCACTATAAATACTTTTTAATTAGCTTGTTTAGGGGACTTTTGCCATTTTTAATCAAATTTTATGAACTTTGTGTTCTTGAGTGAGATTACTCCTCTCCTTATTCGTACGAATTTTTGGCTGACTTATCAAGCATGCTTGTGGCGTCTCCAAATTTATTTTTGAACTTATCACTCCTTAAACCTGAGTGTGGCATTCATTCTATCTCCATCTTTCACCTTAATCGTATAAGAACCGGGGTGACACTTTTTAGTGTTGAATCGCTCTTGGTTAAGTTCGTTATTCCATCGTCACCAAACTATCTTGTTATCCATTGTTAAATCGAGACATTGATTATTCATTCTTACCTATCTTTAATCTTTTCTTTCTAAATCGAAACCTTCATCATCCATCTTCCATTCTATCACCCAAACCGAACCTATTCTTCCCAATCTTCTCACTTGCTTCCATTTTTCATAACCTCCATTCCTAACTTAAACTGAAATATAAAAGAAATTCACTTCAAAGCTTCCACAAACTTAACTCTTTATCTATTGTCTTTCGAAGACGAGATCTCTCCTCGTAGACGATCGGGCACCTAAAGCGACTTGTGTCATTCGTGAACCCGAGGTTGTATCATACCCGAAACTAACTCAATGCCAAACTCGACTTCTCTAACTAGAGGCAATCCGGGTAACTCTTCCAGAAACACGTCCGGATACTCGTATGCCACAGGCACTGATTCAATCTTCACTTCTGACTCCTGGGTATTCAACACAAATGCGAGATAGGACTCATACCCTTTTCTCATGTATTTCTTAGCTACCATAGACGAAATCACTATAAGAAAACTATCCGATTTACCTGATTCAACTCGAATGATATCTCCATTTACACATCTCAATTCAATAAACTTACTACCACAGTTTACTAAAACATTATGAGCAGCCAACCAATCCATGCCAAGAATTAGGTCAAATTCATCAAACAGCAACAACATGAGAATAGCCGGAAAACAATGACCTCTAATTGTCAAGGGACAATTTCTACACTTTACCAACTAGCACATACTTACCTAACAGGTTTGACACTTTTATCACAAATTCTGTAGACTCAACAATCATATTCATGCTAGATACCAATTTCATGCAAATATAGGAATGTGTAGACCCCAGATCAATCAAAGCAACAACAGAGATATCATGAAGAGAAAAAGTACTTGTAATTACGTCTGGAGATGATGCCTCTTCGCTAGCGCAAATGGCATAAGTCCTTGCAGGTGCTCTACCCTCTGATCTCACAGCAGCATCTCTAGGCGCACCTCTACTACTAGTCTCACTTCTCTGGTTCCTCTGTGGTCTACCCCTCGAAGGTACATTACTCGCTCTCGCTTCTTGTTTTCTGCCTTTTTCATCTTTCTTAGGGCAATTTCGAATGAAGTGCTTGTAGCAAGCTCGATTGTTTCCCCAACACTCCCCAGTATGTTGACTACCACAATTTGGACACTCCAATTTATTTGGCTTCACATTGCCCACGCTTGCCATCGAGGTGGCTTGAACTCTTGAGTCTGAATATGTGTTACCACGATCTCGGTGTGAATACCCAGCTGAAGCAGACGTTCTAGGGTTCACTTCTTTTGATCTCTTTGATTGGGTCTGGAACAACTTACTCTTCGGCCAATTCCTTGCATTTCGGGCCTCAATCACAGCTTTTCTCTTTCCCTTATTCAATTCTTTAGCCTTGTAAGCTCTATCAACCAATACTACGAATTCTTTCAACTCCAAGATCCCAACTAGCAATCTAATATCTTCATTCAGCCCATCTTTGAACCTCTTGCACATAATAGTTTCTGTGGACACACACTCTTGAGCGTACTTACTGAGTCTAACAAATTTGCGCTCATATTCTGCCACAGACATTTTGCCTTGCTTCAATTCAAGAAACTCTTTCCATTTTTGATCCATAAATCACTGGCTTATGTACTTCTTTCGAAACTCTTCTAAGAAGAAGTCCCATGTCACTCTAGCCCTTGGAATTACAGATGTCAATGTTTTCCACCAGCGGTATGCCGAGTCCCTCAGTAATGACACATCGCATTTTAAGCTTTCCTCGGGTGTGCAAGAAAGTTCATCAAATACTCGCATAGAGTTCTCAAGCTAGAACTCTACTTTCTCAAGGTCATCGTCTATATTGGCTCTAAATTCTTCGGCCCCTTGTTTTCGAAGCTTATCGACCGAGGGTTTGGTCATTCTTACTAAATCTATACCTTGAGGAGCTACGGGGACTGGCTGACGTATAGGAGGGGGTGGAGGAGGTTGAGCATTAGGATTTGCTCGTACAAACTCAATGTACCAATTACTCATCATGTTGAGAAAGGCTTCCCGAGCCTCTTCTTCTTGACCCAATGATACGGGCTGGCTCGGGATGAGTCAAAACGTATGCGGGTTGCCCAATCGTCTACGAGGAGGAATCAAGCCTTCGGAAAATAATCAGAAAATATGGATGAGTTTGCGGAAGCTTTACGTGAATAAAAACAAGAAATGGTTCGGTTTGATAAAATAAAATAAAATAGATAAAAGGTTAATTTGATGGAAATGGATAAAAGAACTTAAACGAGAATTGATTCAACACAAGTATGTGTCACCCCGGGTTCTATAATGTTTAAGGTGGAAAATGGTAATCGAAGATGGAAATGGAAATACGAACTTAACTTAAGAAAGATTCAACACTATATAACAGTGTCACCCCATTTCTTATATCGTTAAGGTGGAAAGATGAAATTCGAAGATGGACCAAGACCCGTTATCTAAAAAGATAAGAACTGTTGGTATAATTTGATGGATGAGAAACGACTGACGCCACAAGCAAAGCTTGATAAGTCGGAGTCAAAACTCGTATGAAGGATAGAGAGGAGATAAACTCACTCAAATGAAATATTCATTAAAGTCTGCCCCCTGTAAATGATAATTACATAGCCTTTTTTATAGGCTAAACAAAAGGTCAACCACAAGCTTGGCCTTTAACCCTTAAGTTTTTGAAAAGACACCAGCAACCTTGTCCCTTAACCCTTAAGTTTTCAAAAAGGCACCAGTAACCTTGTCCCTTAACCCTTAGGTTTTCGAAAAGGCACCAGCAACCTTGTCCCTTCATGTTCACCAAAAGGCACTTGGCAACTTTGTCTTTTCATGTTCACCAAAAGGCATTGGGCTAGTTGAATGTCAAATGAAGCCTGTAAAACACTGGGAATATAAGCAAGCAAATGCCGTTCGTCTTCCTAGAGAAGAACTTGACAATCTAAGCAGGCAAAGGCAAGAATTTGAGCTCAAGAGGATTGAAGTTTGAATATTGAGTTGCTCCATAAATTTAAAAATTGGTGGTGCCCCGGGCGTGCCTGTATCACCCAAGGTCTAGGGTCTACTTTCTACAGGCGCGGTCCCTTGCGCAGGAGCCAGCACATTACTAGCAGCGTCATCAGCAGCAGCTTGGTCGGAATCCATTTACTATATGAAAACACAGTTTACAATTGTCAGAAGTTACCACACTATCAATATATATTTATGGCATGTATAGCAAGACTCTCACACACGCTACGGTAGTCCGAGAACCGAATAAACCATAGCTCAGATACCACTAAATGTAACACCCCTTACTCGTAATCAACACCGGAACCGGGTATGGGCCATTATCAGACTTAACTTACTCAAACATACAACATCGGGTCATAAAATTTCATTTCAACTTAACACTTTTCATTCGAGTTCATAACGTCCCTCTTATAGGTCCACGAGACCTTAGACATACTTACAGAGTGGTTCGGGACTAAACTGGAAACTTTTAAACAATTAGAAAATTTTGACCCAAAACAGCCACACGCCTGTGTAAAGAAAAGGGCACGCCTGTGTGGAACTTCACATGCCCGTGTTCCACACTCGTGTGGATTTATTACTCATTTCAAACCTATAGGGGTTTTCACATGGCCGGACACACGCCCGTGTGCAAAAACCTGGGCAATCAGTTTCTGATGTCATCACCCCATAAATGTCACACGTCCAAGGCACACGCCTGTGTCCTTCGATCGTGTGGCGAAGTAAATTCCTAATTCAGGTGCAGACTTCACACGACCTGGGCACACGCCCATATCCTATGGTCGTGTCTTCCACACGGTTGAGACACACAGCTGTGTCTTCGCCCGTGTGCTTACTACTAACGATACTAACTTTCCAACTTAGCATGCAGGGGAACACAAGGCCTAACAATAGGCCCATGGGGTTGACTGTGTGTCACACACGGTCTAGACACATGCCCGTGTGTTTACCCATGTGGACAAAAACAAGGCTATTTACCAAGCCCTCATTGCCATACTTGCACCATCATAAACCACATTAATTAACTAACTTATCCATGCATAAATACCCCAATTAAACAACCATACAACTTGCACATTCATGAATAACCTCATCATTTCATAGATTAATAAGAAAGAGCCATTAATTATGGCCTTATACAAAAGAATTCATCTTTGAATAAGCCAACACATTTGGCCAAATCAATATGATATTCAACTAAGTCTAGTCCCTATACATGCGATACTCAAAATGCTAAATCTAACTATACCAAGATGTGCTGATAGTGTGGGTGATCCTCTGATTATCTTCGTATCTCGAGCTGGCACTTCGACACTAAAAAACAAGACAAAAGAGAAAGGAGTAAGCTTTAAGCTTAGTAAGTCTATATGTAAACAATAAGCATAATACCACATACTATGGAAAAACAATTTATATCCTCATAATCATGCTTACTCATTTCAAACCATACCACATCCCCAAACACATATCCTAAACATTGCTCACATATACTTGCACTTATACCCTACACTCATCACCACAAAGCCACATGTAATTTCACTTAGTTAAGTTTCTCGATGAACACTTTGGAATAATGTTAGGTATTTGGTGGTTTCGCACACAGCCCACCATTTAATAATTAATGAGGTGGTATTGCACACAGCCCATCAATAATCACATGTCTACGGTGGTATCGCACATAGCCCACCAATGACAATAAATACGATGGTATCGCACACAGCCCATCGTTAATAAACAACAAGGTGGTATCAAACACAGCCCACCAACAATAATAATTACGGTGGTATCGTACACAGTCCACCAATAATTACACATTTACGGATGTTTATCTGTACCCATATTCCTATCCCGAAGGTTCATCCGAGAATTCCCTCATTTTCTACCATTTTTAATAAATCTCACCAATAAGCTTTTACATCCACACTAAGCATTAATAGGTAAAAACATACATAATAAGGCCTAATTGCACATTAGGGACCTTCAATTAAAATTCTATAGCTATTTGACACCTCAGCTTGTAAAATAAAACTTTTGCACTTTATGCGATTTAGTCCTTTTCCACAATTAAGCATCCAATCACCAAAATTAATGCACCAAAATTTTCATGCATTCATATAATCATGCCATAACTCATAAAATAATATTAAAAATAATTTCACCAACCTCAGATTAGTGGTTCTGAAATCACTGTTCTGACTAGCCCCAGAATCGGGCTGTTACAAGCAATATATAACTAACATGACTCAAATACCTATACATTCCATATACTTAAAACATAGTTTCAAAAGTACCAAAGAGTCAGTAGATAGTATGGTGAAATCTCCAACAATCCCCGAATCCAAGCTTGCTTTGAATTCACTATAAAACATGAAAAAACAACTAAGTAAGCTATATAGCTTAGTAAGCTCGTATGTTAACAATGAGCAACTATCATCATTCATTAATCATTCATATAATAGAAAACAATGTGCAATAAACCTATTAAACCTCTAGTCATCATATGATCATTCATATAACTTACCAAGGAACTCATCAATTTCATAGTTTTCAATACTCAATCATTTTCGTACGTACCTGTACCATATCGTACCAATCTCATAATCAATCACTTCATTCTTTTACCCGTTGAACCATTCGGAATAGAAGTCAGATACTCAAGGTCTCACTCGATAAATACCGATACCATGGCTTGAAGCCAAATCAAGGTAACTTATTTGAAATTCTGATATCATGGCTTGAAGCCAAATCAGCCGATATGCATGGCCCGAAGCCAAATCAGTTCATCTCACACACGTAGTGCTAAATCATGGCCCGAAGCCAACTCAAGTATACCTAATGACATGTCACTAGCATCCTAAACTATTCCTAAGGTTCAATTGGTATTTCAACTATCGAATCTTCATCGAATCATTTTCGAACTCGTCCGTAATCGTATAATCACAATTCATGCTATATCAAAGCATATAAATTACATTTGAAATGAAATTATAACATACGAACTTACCACAGATGTTAAAATTGTGAATCGAGTCGATTAGTCGATAACTTTATCTTTTCCCCAACCCAAGTCCGTATTCCGCTTTTCTTGATCTAAATATATTCAAAATTAACTTATTTAATCATCTATTCATTCAATTTAGTCCAAAACACTCTTTAAGGCACATTTACACTTTTACCCCTAAACTTTCACATTTTCACAATTTAGTCTTTATTGCATAAAATCACAATTTAATGAAATTGCAATTACACCCATGCTAGTCAAATTACTATTAT
Organism: Gossypium australe; assembly: GCA_005393395.2. Taxonomy (NCBI): domain Eukaryota; kingdom Viridiplantae; phylum Streptophyta; class Magnoliopsida; order Malvales; family Malvaceae; genus Gossypium; species Gossypium australe. Next base: position 31,938,751 of record CM016620.1, read on the forward strand.
GCCCCTAGCAGCCCATAATTTTCATTTATTTAACATTTAACCACTAACTTTACACATTTCTTAATTTAACCCCAATTTTGTATTTTAACTTAAAATCACTTTACAAAACTTGTTTAACTATCAACAACTAATGAAAATCTATCACCAAACATCAAAACTCATACATATTTATCAATGGCAACATTCACAATCTTTGACAATTTTGCAAATTAGTCCCTGGGCTAGCTAGTACTAGTTGCAACGATCACAAAACATAGAAATCATTAAAAACGGAACGGAAATGAACTCACATGCAAAGAAATGCTTGGCTGAACCTTCAAAGTTCTCCAATGGTATTTTCTTTCTCAATATTCAGTTGGGAAAGATGAGAAAATAAAGATATTTTCTTTGTTTCTTTTATTATTTACTAACTTATTTATTCAGTTACTTATTGAACCTTAATTATAAACTATTAATAACACCTAAATGATGTCCAAGATTGTCCACTCATGCTATTAATGGTATAATTATAACATAAGGACCTCCACTTTAATGTTCCATAGCTATTTAACACCTTTAGCTATTAGAACACTACTTTTGCACTTTACGCGATTTAGTCCTTTTTATCAAATTGACCATTCAGACGAAATTTTCACACAATCACTCAAAGAAATTTTCACACAATCACTCAATCACGCTGTAAACATTAAAATAATAATAAAACAAATATTTTGATCTCAAATTTTTGGTCCCAAAACCACTGTTCTGATTTGACCAAAAACGGGCTGTTACAACTCTCCCCGCTTAGGGATTTTCGTCCCCGAAAATCTTACCAGTGAAAAGGTTAGGGTACTATTTTCTCACAGCTTCCTCGGGCTCCCACGTAATCTCCTCAACTCTGTGACGTTGCCACAAGACTTTCACTAAAGCTACGCGTTTATTTCTCAATTCTCTGATTTCTCGAGCCAAAATTTTGATCGGTTCTTCGTTGTACGTCATATCAGGTTGAATCTCTGTAACACCCCAAACCCGGCCTAGAAGTTAGGCCCGAATTTGGCGTGCCACATTGAAGTGTTTTTCAAAAACCATGTTTTCATTGAAAACCCTTCTTAATTTAAAGCTTGAGTAAAAATCCCAGTTACGCCAGTTTATTTTTTTTTTGAGGTTTATTAAAAAGTTATTACCTTCAAAACATTGTTTGTTGTGGAAGCTTAATGTAAAGAAGATGATTCGCGAAATTGTTATTTGTTGCGGAAGCTTAATTTAAAACAAATAATTTACGAAATCGTGATATTTAAAAATTGAGTCGCGAAAGCATAGTGTTTTGAAAACAGTTATTGATTAGGAAAATCGTGATCTACTTTTAACAGATAGAAAATGTATTAAACTAAAAATCCCAAATTAAAACCATAAATTAAAAGAGGCCTTATTACAACCCAATAAGAAAGCAGTGTAAGTAAGGTAAAATAAAATACTAAAATTTAGAACTGATCATAGTGTGGCCACCTCTGAGTCGTCTCGTACGTCGAACCGCCTACTGAGAATTTCCTGAAAAAATAAAAAGAGGGGGTGAGTTTACGAAAACTCAGTGTGTACAACCCTCATCGGTCATAAAGCATGCATTACATCAATCCGGGCCTAAACCCATTATAGTAATCAATATGGGCCTAGCCCAACACAGTAACGGTGGCAATTGGGCCTTAGCCCATAATAGCCTCAGTTGGGCCTTAGCCTATATCAAATGTCACAGATCACAACTATCTGGGTCTAAGCCCATCTCAATAACAGAACAAGTGTATGCAATGCATTAATGCCCATACCAACCCTACACTCCGTCTTCTGTCCAACCCTGCACTCTTGTGGGGATTTAATCGACCCACCCATCCCTACACTCTTTATGTAGCATCGGTTGCGGCACTAACCAATATTGCAGCAGAGTTGCCAATCACATAATCGGCTTAAAGCCATCGGTGGATCCACAGTCACCAAGCGACCATGCGACCCTAACAATTCATATACTTTCTCCAGATCAATAATCTCATCCCCCATGCAGCATAATACCACATGAATGCAAGCATACCATAAATAACATACAATAACAATCATATAACATGCAGAGGCATTTTAGTCATTTTACCCTCTAGGGGTATTTAGGTCATTTTACCCTTCGAGGGTATTTCAATCATTATACAACCTTCCCAAAGGTCTACAGTCGCCTTGAGTGACGCAGATAACATACATCATCAAAACGGTGTATTTGGGCCCAGAGCCCAATACTCGGCCCAAGTGGGCCCACGCTCTCGTGTGGCCTATTCGGCCCATTTCCAATCATGACTATGTGCACGTTATAGTCCAGTTCAATTTGTGCCACTTTTCGTAAACTAGTCCGTATGGGGCCCATAACGACCTAAGCCCATGAGAACGCTCATGGTGGCCTCCACCGTCTTACGCCTATACCCGTGGGCTCGGTCACCACACGTGCGATCGCACGCTCGTGTGGCATCATTCACCAGTACTTCAGCTTTTCGGCATTTTCCGATCTACTGTTTGAGTGGTGTGTGTGTGAGTACACACCTTTAGCTTTTCAACTAATTAACAATCAGAACAGTGTATACGGATACACACCTTATCACGTAGAGTACTGAATAATCACAAGCGCCGTCACCTTCACTAGAGCGATCAAACTGCGATTTGCCCAGTTAAACCAAAGTAATCTAAACAGGGGTATTTTGGTAATTTCACAAATTAGGGGTATTTCGATAATTTCACAAATTAGGGGTATTTTGGTAATTTTACAAACTGGGGGTACTTTAGTAATTTCACAAACTAAGGGTATTTCAGTAATTTTGTAAACCAAGAGTATTTCAGTAATTTTGTAAACCAAGGTATTCTAAACAGAGATAACGATGCGAATGGGCTAGGGCCTATTCTCGGCCCAAATGGGCCCACATGCTGTGTGGCCAATTTAGCCCAAATCTACCCACAGATATGCGATTCACATAGTCCAATCCAATATTTACTACACAATCACACAACTTATCTGATTGGGCCCACGGGCCCCACATGGCCCCATTTGGCCCATCGTGGCCCAAAAGCCTAAACCCACAAGAACACTCATGATGGCCTCAAATATCGCGTCGAAGCTCCCACACGTGCACTCGCACGCTCGTGTGGCTACCATCGCCGTGTGACTGGCATTTCGGCATTTGCTGCTCTATAGCTAGAGCAGTGCGAGATACACACCTGATAGGAATCTAGAGTTAATCCGCGCTCCGAACACTCCTATGCCCAAACGCCAACCAAGGTATGCTTACTCTCCTTATAGATCGCTCTATTTAAAGCCAGCTTCTCGCCTACTCTCACGCTAGCTTCCCGATATGGGATTTCACCTTCAGCAGAGTTTAATTCCATCACAACCACCTGCCGTCCCAACTTAGCAAAATAAATATCCCTTTTTACTTGCAATGGGATTCAAACCCTTGCCCTCTCCTATGCTTCAGACGCTACATGCCACCACAACACAAGCTCCTTTTGTGACTTAAAACATGCGCAACTAAATATAAGCCTATGGGCCAAAGTCTAAGTTCATTTAAAAGGAAATCAAAATGAATTGCAAGCGCCAAGACTTGAATCCATGCTCCCTTGCAACCTTAATGACGCCTTGCCACTTGACCACTCACTTCCTTGTGTCATTTTTTTCCCACAATTTATTCTTAAAGCCTACTTACTTAGTCCCGGGGTTTTATTCACCTAAAACCAAAATTTTCCTAAAGCCCAGGTTTGAACCCAAGACTGCATGGAAGCCCCCTAACCTTCCGAAATCACTCACCTAATAGGTCCAACTTGCATTAGTTTTGTTCTCTTGTTCTCAAAAATTTTAAACGCTCCCATGCCCGAGGCCTAATAGGCCCAATTCTACTAGGCCCAAAAATTTGGGGCGTTACAATCTCAATCTTTGACGGAGAAATCACATGTGAGGTATCCGATTGATAACATCGTAACAGCGACACGTGAAACACATTACAGATCTTTTCTAACTCTGATAGTAAAGCTAGTTGATATGCCACTGGTCCTATTCTTTCGATGATCTCGTACGACCCGATGAAACGCGGACTCAATTTGCCTTTCCGACCAAATGTAAGGATTTTTTTCCATGGAGATACTTTTCAAAAATACTTTATCACCGATTTGAAATTCAATATCTTTTCATTTCAAATCCACATACGATTTTGGACGATTTGAAGCTACTTTCATATAGTCACGAATTATTTTCACTTTCTCTTCGGTTTCTCTAATCAAATCAATCCCGTGAATCTGTTTCTCTCTAAGTTCTGTCCAGTACAATGGAGTTCGGCATTTACGACCATACAAGGCTTTGTACGGGGCCATCTTTATACTCAATTGAAAGTTGTTATTATATGCAAATTCAACTAGTTGCAAATACTTCTCCCAATTGCCTTCGAATTCCAAAACACAACATCGGAGCATATCTTCGAGAATCTGAATTACTCGCTCAAACTATCCGTCAGTTTGCGGATGAAAAGTTGTACTACAATTCAACTTTGTACCCAAAGCTTCTTGCAATTTCTTCCAAAACCGCGACGTAAATCTTGAATCTCTATCCGAAATAATCAAAACTAGCACCCCGTGCAATCTAAAAATCTCAGCAATATACAATTCAGCTAATCTATTGAGTGAATAATCAGTACGTACCGGAATAAAATGTGTTTATTTCGTTAGTCGATCAATGACAACCCAAATTGCATCTTTCTTTTTTGGAGACAGGTGTAACCCCGATACAAAATCCATAGTCACTCTATCCCATTTTCACTTCGGTATCATCACAAGCTGAAGCAAACCTGAAGAAACTTGATGTTCAGCTTTCACTTGCTGACAAATTAAATACTTCGATACAAACTCAGAAATATCTCGTTTCATACCAGACCACCAATACAATTTCTTCAAATCATTATATATTCTAGTACTCCTAGGATGAACAGATAAACAGTTATTGTGCGCTTCATCCAAAATTTTCTGAATAAGTTTTAAATTTCTTGGTACACAAATTCTATCTCGGAACATCAAACAATCATCAGATCCGATTTGGTACTCTGAATCACTAGTCGACTCACACTGAACTCGTTTGGCTTTTAATTCACTATCACATTTCTGAGCTTTGCAAATTTGCTAAAGAAATACTGGTTTAGCTTTTAACTCAGCTAAAACCTAACCATCATCAGACAATGTCAATTGTGTATTCATTGCTCTCAAGGAAAACAATGACTTTCTACTCAAAACATCCGTGACCACATTCGCTTTCCCCGGATGATAATTAATGACCAACTCATAATCTTTCAGTAGCTCGAGCCATCTCCGTTGTCGCAAATTTAAATCTTTCTGAGTCATAATATACGTTAAACTCTTATGATCAGTAAAAATGTGGCATTTTTCACCGTACAAATAATGACGCCAGATTTTCAGTGCAAATACTATAGCAGCTAACTCTAAATCATGCGTCAGATAGTTCTTTTCATGCGGTTTCAACTATCTGGAGGTATAAGCTACAACTTTTCCCTCTTGCATCAGTATGCAACCCAAACAATTCAATGACGCGTCGTTGTAAATCACAAATTCTTTACCCGACTCAGGTTGAACCAACACTGGTGCCTCAGTTAACAATACTTTTAATTGATGAAAGCTTGTTGACATTTCTCAGGCCATTCAAACTTTATATCTTTCTATAGCAGTCTGGTCATTAGTGTAGCAATCATCGAAAATCCTTTAACGAAGCGTCGATAGTAACCGGCCAATCCCAGAAAACTTCTGACCTCAGATACATTTCTAGGTGGTTTCTAGTCAATAACTGCAGATATCTTGCTCGGATCAACTTGAATGCCATCTGCTGAAACTATATGTCCCAAAAATCCAACTTCCTGAAGCCAAAACTCACATTTGTTGAATTTAGCATACAGTTGCTTATCTCTCAAGGTTTGCAACACAATCCTCAAATGCTCGGCATGCTCAGACTCATCTTGTGAATAGATCAAAATGTCGTCAATGAATACAATAACAAATCTGTCTAAATACGGTCTAAAAATCCTATTCATCAAATCCATAAAAATGGCAGGAGCATTAGTTAGTCCAAAAGGCATAACAAAGAATTCATAGTGTCCGTACCTTATTCTTAATGCAGTTTTTGGCACATCTAAGTCTTTAACTCGCAACTGATAATAACCGATCTCAAGTCAGTCTTTGAAAACACTGTTGCACCTTTCAACTGATCAAACAAATTGTCTATTCTCAGCAACAGATATTTATTCTTTATCATGACCTTGTTGAGCTGACGATAATCAATACACATTCTCATTGACCCATCTTTCTTCTTAACAAACAATACAGGAGTACCCCAGGGCGAAAAACACGGTCGTGCAATAGTGTTGGAAGGGAGCATTTAAAATTTTTTAGAACAAGAGAACGGCACAAATGCATGTTGGATATGTTAGGTGAGTGATTTTGGAAGGTTAGAGGGCTTCCATGAAGTCCCGAGTTCAAACCTGGGCTTTCGGAGAAAATTTGGTTTTAGGTGAATAAAACCCTAGGAGTAAGTAAGTAGGCTTTAAGAATAAATTGTGGGAAAAAATGACATAAGGAAGTGAGTGGTCATGTGGTAAGGCATCATTAAGGTTGCAAGGGAGCATGGGTTCAAGTCTTGGCGCTTGCAATCCATTTTGATTTCCTTTTAAATGAACTTAGACTTTGGCCCATAGGCTTATATTTAGTTGCGCATGTTTTAAGTCACAAAAGGAGCTTGTGTTGTGGTGGCATGCAGTGGTTGGAGCATAGGAGAGGGCAAGGGTTCGAGCATAGGAGAGGGCAAGGGTTCGAATCCCATTGCAAGCAAAAAGGGATATTTATTTTGCTAAGTTGGGACGGTAGGTGGTTGCGATGGATTAAACTCTGCTGAAGGTGAAATCCCACATCGGGAAGCTAGCGTGAGAGTAGGTGAGAAGCTGGCTTTAAATAGAGGGATCTATGACGAGAGTAAGCATACCTTGGTTGGCATAGGAGTGTTCAGAGCACGGATTAACTCCAAATTCCTATTAGCTGTGTATCTCGTACTACTCTAGCTATAGAGCGACAAATGCCGAAATGCCGGTCACATGGCGATGGTAGCCACACGAGCGTGCGAGCGCACGTATGGGAGCTTCGACGCGATAGTTGAGGCCATCATGAGTGTTCTTGTGGGTTTAGGCTGTTTGGGCCACGATGGGCTGAAAGGGGCTATGTGGGGCCCGTGGGCCCAATCGGATAAGTTGTATGATTGTGTAGTAAATATTGGATTGGACAATGTGAATCTCATATATGTGGCTAGATTTGGGCTAAATGGGCCACACGAGCGTGTGGGCCCATTTGGGCCGAGAATGGGCCCTAGGCCCATTCGCATCGTTATCTCTATTTAGAATACATTGGTTTACAAATTTATTGAAATACCCTTGGTTTAAAAAATTACTGAAATACCCTCAGTTTGCAAAATTATCGAAGTACCCTCGATCTGTAAAATTACCGAAATACCCCTGGTTTGTGAAATTATCGAAATACCCCTGATTTGTGAAATTATCAAAATACCCCTGATTTGTGAAATTACCAAAATACCCCTGACTTGTGAAATTACCAAAATACCCCTGACTTGTGAAATTATCGAAATATCCTTAATTTGTGAAATTACAGAAATACCCCTAATTTGTGAAATTATCGAAATACCCCTAGTTTGCAAAATTACCGAAATACCCTTGACTTGCAAAATTATCGAAATACCCTCGGTTTGCAAAAATACTAAAATAACCCTGACTTGCAAAATTACCAAAATACCCCAGTTTGTGAAATTATTGAAATACCCCCGATTTATAAAATTACCAAAATACCCTCGATTTGCAAAATTATCAAAATACCCTCGATTTGCAAAATTACTGAAATACCCTCGATTTGGGAAATTATCGAAATACCCCCAACTTGCAAAATTACTGAAAACACCCTCGATTTGTGAAATTACTGAAATACCCCCGATTTGTGAATTTATCAAAATACCCCTGTAGGGTAGAATTATCAAAATACCCCTATAGGATAGAATTATTGAAATACCCCTGTAGGGTAGAATTATCGAAATACCACTGAAGGGTAGGATTATCGAAATACCCTTATAGGGTAAAATGACTATTTTTCCCTTGCGGGTAACTGACTTATTAGGACTTTGACTGATTTGACTGTGATCGTATGACTGTGTTTTAACTGACTTGATTGTGGGCGTGTGACTGATATGCTGTTAATATGTGTTGAAATGACTGTTACTAAGCATGGCCATTTTGCATACACGTGTAATGATTGAGTATGACATACACGACACATTGTATGGGGTTGGGACATTGATACGGAGGAAGTTCTGATAGGGTCGCACGGGTCGCATGACAACTGTGGATCCAGTATTGATCTGATAGGGTCGCACGGGTTGCATGACGACTGTGGATCCAGTATTGATCTGATAGGGTCGCACGGGTCGCATGACGACTGTGGATCCAATATTGATCTGATAGGGTCGCACGGGTCGCATGTCGACTGTGGATCCAGTATTGATCTAATAGGGTCGCACGGGTCGCATGAGGATTATGGATCCAGTATTGATCTATTGAGGTTGCACGGGTCGCGTGACGACTGTGGACCAACGGACGGCTTAAAGCCGCGTAATCTGATTATGGCTCTATGCCAAACTAAATATGGCTTTGTGCCATCTTGATTATGGCTTTGTGCCAATCGTATTTACCCGTGGCTATGTGCCTAACATATATACCGATGACTCTATATTGATCATATTTACCCAAGGCTGTGTGCCGATTATATTACCATCGTTGATGGCTATGTGCCAAACATAATACAGTTACTGATGGCTTTGTGCCAATTATAATATCGTTACTGAAGACTTAGAGCCATATATATATACTAGCAGCTTTGCTGTGATTTTGGTTAGTGCTGCAACCGGTGCTAACATTGGGAGTGTAGGGATGGCGTGGGTGATTTATTCCCCGCAAGTAGTACAGGGTTGGACGGAGGCAAGTGCAGGGTTGGATGGAATGGGTTAGCATGCATCACACATTATGCATATGGAATTGATTCTGAAATGGGCTAGGCCTAATTGATTCTGTTATGGGCTATGACCCTAATGATATTGTAGTGGGCTTTGGCCCACGTATGCTCTGATCTGTATCGTATTATTACTGTTAAAGGGTTTTGGCCCAAACTATTTCCGGTTCTATTTCCGTATACTAACTATTACTCTAGTAAGGAGATTACACACTGAGTTTTCGTAAACTCAGCCCGTTGTTAACTGTGCAAGTAATCCCCATCATTAGGAGGATCGGTGCTGCGAGGACTCAGAGACGACCACACAGCCACACATGTTTTTCTATTTTGTTCACTTATTTAAGCACTTCGATTTTTGAGTTGGGCTATAATAAGGCCTCGCTATTTTTAACTTTTATTTGGGATATTTACTTAAGCATGTGTAATATCTGTTAGAAGTAGGACACAATTTTTCCAAAACAATAATTGCTTTCAAACACTACGTTTCCGCAACCCAATATTTAGATATCATGTTTCCATAAATCATTTATTTTAATTAAGCTTCTGCAATTGAAAAAGTTTTTACTAAGTGATTAATAATATTTTGAAAAGGGAATAGTTTTTTTTAAACCATGTTTTGAAAATAAACGAACGCAAATGAAAACACGATTTTCGAGAAATACTTCAATGTGACACGCCAGATTTGGGCCTAACTTCTAGGCCGGGTTTGGGGTGTTACACAAAACCTCTATCTATTAACTCTTGCAACTGAGCTTTCAACTCTTTCAACTCTGTTGGAGTGTAACACCCCTAACCCGTATCCATAGTCGGAGTAGGGTTACGAAGTATTATCGATCATTACACATCATTTAACATACAATGCTCATACATCTATGCATTCATACTCAAATACCATTAACACAATCATATTGTCCCTTATAAGAGACTACGAGGACTTAAACAAGCTTTAGAAGTGGTTCAGGACTAAACCGATAACATACAAAATTTTCTGAAAACATAGAAATTTTTTATCTATACAGGGGTCACACGCCCGTGTGAACAGTCCGTGTACCTCACACGGCTCCAGACACGCTCGTGTCTCAGGCCGTGTGGAAACAGGGCTACATACTAATTGGGTCACACGGCCGGCCAAACGCCCGTGTGTCTAGCATGTGTGCCCGTCGAAATGGCCACACACGCCCATGTACTAGGCCGTGCCAAACCTATAGGGTATACTGACTTATGCAACATGGCCAAGTCACACGCCCGTGTGCCATTCAGGGGGTATAATGACTTGTGCCAAATGGCCAGTCACATGCCCGTGTGTGAGACTGTGTGGAGCATTGATGCGTCCTTGGGTTCACGAATGACACAAGTCGCTTTAGGTGCCCGATCGTCTACGATGAGAGGTTTCGTCTTCGGAAAATAATGGATAAGTAGTTAAGTTTGCGAAAGCTTTTAAGTGAATTTCTTTTATTTTTTTGGTTTAAGTTAGGAATGGAGGTTAAGGATAATGGAAACAAGTTAGAAGATTGGGAAGAATAGGTTCGGCTAAGGTAATAGGAAGGAAGATGGATGGTGAAGGTTCGGTTTAGAAAGAAATGAAACAAGATAGGTAAAGGATGGGTAATCGATGGCTCGGTTTTAAAATGGATAAACAAGATAGTTTAGAGATAATGGAATAAAGAACTTAACCAAGAGCGATTCAACACTAAAAAGTGTCACCCGGGTTCTTATATGGTTAAGGTGAAAGATGGAGATAGAATGAACGCCACACTTGGGTTTTAGGAGTGATAAGTTCGAATAAAGAAGACTCGGACTGACGCCACTAGTATCTAGATAAGTCAGTCGGGTCTCAAAAAAAAATTGAGAGAAAAGTTTTCTCACAAATTCGGCAGCAATTCATTAAGAGTCCAAAAAGCCCTTTTATAATGGAAAATGACAAATATTTATAGTCTAAAGAAAAGCTAGCCGAATAGTCCAAATGAACCTTAAAAACTAAGTAAAATTAAGCTAGAATAAAATTGAAAATTCTAGAACAAAACCTTTAAAATGCCATGGCTAAATTTGGTTGAATGAGAGCTCCAATGGTTAGCTTCATGCTTAAGCAAATGTACTTGGGATGATGAATGCACCAGGAGATCAATGGCCATGTCTAGGTTCGGTCATAGCCTTAATTGGCTCATTAAATTTGCACTTCTTGGCTGAATAATTAGGAGCATTAAAGGGAGTATTTGAGCAGCCATTTGAGTGTGAAAAGTCAGCTTTGAATTGTAACAGCCCGATTTAGGGCATAGTCAGAACGGCGGTGTGAGACCACAAGTCTGAAGTAGTAATATGAGTTTTTAAGGTATTTGAGATGTTTGCATGATGATATGAAAGTTTCATGTAGAAATTTTATGGAAATTTCCATTAAAGGGTCCATTAGGACTAAATTGCAAAAGTTGCAAAATATGAGTTTCTAGAAGCTTTTTGTATTAAATAGCTTTAGAATATTAATTAAAAGTCCTTAAATAGCAATTTGCCCAAATTATAATTTTTGGACAAAATTGGACATGAGTTAGAAATTTGTAAAAGTTTAATGAGAAGGGCATTTTGGTCATTTATCTATTAAATGATTTAAATAGGAAAAAGATGACAAAAATCATTCTCATCTTCTTCCACAAGTGCCGAAAATTTGAAGGAAGCCATAGCTAGGGTTTTTCAATTTTTCAAGCTTGCTAGTAAGTTCATCTTAGCCCCGTTTTTAATATTCTTCGTGTTTTTGGAGTCCTCTTAACATGAATTAGCTATTTTTAGCTATAAGTTGAGCTAAGATGCATGTTCAAAAATCTACCCATGTGTAACATGTTTGTAAAATGATGTTTTATGGAAGATTATAAGATTTTGATGTTAGATAAACATCTTTTTCTAAGTGAATTTCATGAGAAATGCTAGTAAGGACTAGTTTGTAATTATTATAGAATTTGCCATACATGGTAGAAATAGTGAGATTTTGTTATTGCTATAGTTGAGAAAATGAATCAGCTAAGCATGAAGTTCACAAAAGATGAATAAAAATCACTTTACGAGCCTTGGGGCAAAAGTGTAATTATGAGAAAGTTTAGGGGCAAAATTGTAATTTTGTCAATTTAGTCAATGCGATTATTAAATGATCTAAACTATTATTATAGATCAAGAAAAATGAAGCCCGGATCAAAACCGAGGCATGAACAAAGTCGAGGACTAAATTGCATATCTACATACATTTTGTATATCGAGGTAAGTTTGTATGATTTCTAAGCTTTATGATTACTATCATTGAATTGCTTAGTATAGTGTACATTATCACCATGGAAAGGTTTAATGCTATGTTAAACAAAGAAATCAAAGAGATTAAGCATGAGAAAGTCCCGGTTGAAGTTGAATTACCTAGGATACTCGATCTATCACATGAAATGAGAAAGTCCGTATAAGACCAAGCCAAGGCATGGCATCGGCAATCAAGCAAGTTATCATGTAAGACCAAGACAAGTCTTGGCATTGAAGGGTTATTATGAGATGAAGACCCATATAAGCCCAAGCCAAGGCATGGCATTGGTGAGTCTCCAAGCAAAGATGTCATGTAAGTCCAAGACAAGTCTTGCCATTGAAAAGCTATCATAAGATAGAGATCCCATGTAAGTCCAAGCCAAGGCATGGCATTTGTGAGTAACAAGGAAGATTTCATATAAGTCCAAGCCAAGGCTCGGCATTGACCAGTTCATGAGTAAAGATACCAAGTAAGACCATGTCAAGACATGGCAATGGTAAGTTCCCAAGGGAACTCATGAGAAAGACTTCGTATAAGTCCATGTCAAGAGATGGCATCGACACGAAGATGAGAGATTCCATGTAAGACCGTATCTAGGATATGGGTTTGGCATCGAGTAATGTGAAATGAGATTCAGTATTCTCGGTTATTCATAGAAATTCATCGGGCAAATGAGTAAAGAATAAATGAGAAAGCAAGAAAGTTAAGCAAGTAAAGCTATTATTAAAGAATGCTAGCTAAGGCTAATTAACAGTATTATTGATGTTATGAATGATGAAGTTAAGATTATGCTTACCATGACAGAGTATGTTAATCTATATGATTAAGTGACACAGGTACCTCGTTTACTTCACGAGCATGAGACTAGTAAGTATCATGAGATATGTAAGAACTAGTATGAGTAAGTAAGCTTAAATACTGAAAGTTATGATGCCATTGTTTATACCAAATGGTTTATGTTAAACAAGAATATTGCTATATGCATTAGATGCAAACTTATTAAGCTAAATGCTTATGTCTTTTATTCTTTCTTTCCATGTAGTCCTGCCAAGCTAATCTCGTGGATCATCGTCATCAGAGCTCGGAGCACACTATCAATCGCTATTTTGGTATAGCCAAGATGTTTATATTAAGTATGGCATTTCATTTTGAGAATATGTCTTAAGAAGGGCAAAAGTGTGGGCTATCAAATTTATTATTCTTTAGTATGTGGCCAAGTGATAGGCCAAGATTGTCTAAGTATGTATGTTTATAAATGTCAAAGAAGTATACATCATTGTTCTTGTTAGATGAAGTATTTGAATTGATGAATGTAGCTTGAGATTGATCCATAATTTCAGGGTGGCAATTGGCTTGGTAAATAGCCTTCAAGTGCTCACACGGATAGACACACGGGCGTGTGTCGAAGCCGTGCGTCCCCTGCACCTTAGTACTTTAAGTTAGACTAGACCACGGTCTAAGCCCACGGGCGTGTCAAGGCCGTGTGAATATAGTCAGTGTCAGCCACAGTCTAAGCCCATGGGCATGTCAATGCCGTGTGCTATTTGGCAGTGTCCACCACGGGTGGAAGACACGGGCATGTCTAGGAGTACACGGGCGTGTCCCAAGCCACATGGGCGTGTGACCCCTATTTTAAGGAAAAGTTTTTGATTGAGTTCCGAAAGTTTCCAGATATGTGTTTAAGGCCTCGTAAGCCTATTAGATGTATGAGTTGTTTAAGAAAGAGAAGTTTTTAATTCGAAACAAAATTTTATAGCCCGTAAATACAAGTTTAAGGAAGTTCAAGCAGAGTAATGTCTCGTATCCGGTCTTAGCCTTGGACTCGAGTATGGGGTGTTACATGAATGGTCTTTTTTGTGTGAACATGACCAGTTGAATGGTCATGAGTGTGAACTCCTAGTATGAATGCATAGGTGTTGTTTTGGGGGAGTGGATCGGCCAAGCTTGGACATTAAATTGCTGGACACCCTTTAGCCGAATAGGTACCTTGGGGAGCTAACTGAATCAGCCACCATTCATTGAAGAAAGCCTTACATGCACCGTCCCATACATTGAACCCAACATGCATGAACCTTGAGTTAATACTTTCCCACATTCGGCTGAACCTACAAAGGAAATGAACTCAATTAATTCAATCTAAATTCAGCTGAACAACATTAATACTCAATCTTGACACTTTAATTAACACTTAAATAATTTAATTGCAAACTATCTAAGACACATTAAAATTCAGCTGGACTCTCGACACATTAAAAACATGTAATGAGCTGAGACAACTTTAGTTTAGCTAGGAAAAATTTAATTAAGCATATTAAAGCATGTAATAAAGCTAACTAAATTAGTAAGATACTTAATTTATTCAATCATTAAATTAATTAGCTAAAATAGTCTTAGCCTAAGCTCAATTGAGCTGAAATAAGCTCATATGAGCTGATCCGAGCTGAAAGAAACTTGAGGAGCGGAAAGTGAGCTAAAGTTAGCTTGTAGGAAGATATATGGTCGACTCCTCATGCTAACCCGAGCTTCCTTGGATTGCTCAGTTAACGGTTCAGCCCAAACACGCTCCAACAAGGCTGAAATAGCCTCTTTGAACTATCTAGCCCGAGCTCGCATAATGGGACCTTGGGGCAACACCAAGGGGTCTACGTCCAAGTTTAAGAAACGCTGGGATGGGGTTGCATCATTCCCCCTCTTCGAAGTGACTTGTCCTCAAGTCGAGTCGCTGGTACAATGGGGAGCATTTCCTTGCAATAAAATCAATTTGATCGAACAAATGAGATTCGTTTTCATATATCTGAGATGAAATTAAGATAAGACTAGGGAATGATTGAATATCACCAAAGTGCAAAATTTTATTAACGAGACAAGGGATTGTTGGACTTACCTTGGCCGAATTAAAATTGAAGGTAGAGAACACATCGGTTAAGTTTGATGGGAAACTTACCTTTCCGGAACGATTTGCCAAATTCTCCATAGATCGAACCATAGGAACTAGATCAAAGAGCCTTGGGCAATTACTCGAGGTAGGACATATTGCACATCTCGCTCGAACATAATTCTTCAAATACTCAAACGTTAAATAACCACAATTTAGTAAGGAATTACTCAAGGAACTAGGCAGAACAAGTTCAATTTGGCGCAATCAATCAAAATTAAAAATTCGATTCAAGTTTTGCATCTCAAAATGTAACGATGGCCAAGGTTTATTCACTTGTTCTACAAACTCATCATCTTTACCAATTTCTTTAGAGTTAGAAAGATTCAGCATTGAGTTTCCAGAGTTCAAATCGTGTTCTCCTCGCACAACGAACCTTCTTTCTTTAGGAAGATATTTCAATTGTAGCCCCTTAGGACTATTGACCTGAAAAGAAGAAGAAACAAATAGACATTGGTTAAGCAAAACACTTTTCTTTTTCCCTCTTTTTCTTTCACTTTCTTTTTCATTCTTACTTTACTTTCTTTTTCTTTTTCATTTCTTTTTTCCTCACTTTTGTTTTCTTCAAATTTCAAATTATTTTCACTCGATTTTGCCTTTTTCTTTTTCTTTGAGTTTACAAGTTTTTTTTCGAGGTCTTTATTGATTGCCTTAAGCATTGCTAGTCTTCCATTACTTGTTACGGTGTTAATGGCACCAAAACGATGTTCTTGCCGTTATGTTTGAACAAATACTAATTTGCGAACCCATCGTGTTTGACTCGACGATCAAACTGCCACGGTCTTCCTAGCAACAGATGGCCCGCATGCATAGGAATGACGTCGTACAAAACTTCGTCATGGTAGTTGCCAATTGAAAAGGGAATCTTTACTTGCTTGGTCACCTTGAGTTTGACGCCTTCGTTGAGCCATTGTAATTTGTAGGGGCTCGAGTGCTTAAGAGTTGGTATTGATAACTTCTCGATCATGAGAGTGCTCGCAACATTCGTGCAACTCCTGCCGTTGATTACCACGCTGCACACTTTTCCCAAAACCTAACAACGAGTATGGAAAAGGTCTTCTCCTTGAGGCTCACTTACCAAATTTTGCGCGTTGAGACTTCGTTTGACCACAAGCATTTCGCCTTCGACCGCAAACTCGACTTCTTCATCATTCTCGGATGGATGCTCGACTTCATCTTTGTTTTTGTCAACTTCATCCTCCGACTCTATTTCGTTGTTGGGTAGCACGATCATCGTGTTACGATTCAAACATTGACTTGCAATGTGCCCTTGACCTTGGCACTTAAAGCATTTGATGTCTCGAGAACGTGATTGAACGTTTTCGGGGGCCTTGCCTTTACTTGGTTCAGCCATAGACATAGTGGACTTTGCGGGAATCACGAGTTCATTTGTTGGATTCATAGAAGTGCTCTTGTTTGGGCCTTGGTTCCACTTAGGCGTGCTTGAAGTGGAATAACCACGAACGACTCCTTTCTTCTTGAGTTGTTTCTCTACTTTGATCGCCATATGCACCATATCGACGATCTCGACATAATGTTGCAATTCGATGACATTTGCTATGTCTCGATTCAATCCGGCAAAACACCGCGCCATGATGGCCTCGCAGTCCTCTTGCACGTCTGCGTGAATCATAGCCACTTCCATCTCTTTGAAGTAATCTTCCACGCTTCTTTTTCCTTGCTTGAGATTTTGGAGTTTTTGGTACAACTCCTGGTGATAGTAGGATGGAATAAAACGTCGTCGCATGATAGCTTTCATTTTGGCCCATGTTTGGATAGGACACTCACTGTTTCGCCTCCGACTCGTTGTAAGCTGGTCCCACCAAATCATTC
The DNA here is from genome assembly GCA_005393395.2 of Gossypium australe. Classification (NCBI taxonomy): domain Eukaryota; kingdom Viridiplantae; phylum Streptophyta; class Magnoliopsida; order Malvales; family Malvaceae; genus Gossypium; species Gossypium australe. The sequence goes on from CM016620.1 coordinate 31,955,901, forward strand.
CATAGTTGGAGAATTCAATCATCGCCAACTTCACTTTCTTCACCTCAAAGTAGTTGTGACATTCGAACACAAGTTCGATCTTTTTCTCCCATTCGAGGTAGGCCTCGGGATCTAACCGACCTTGGAACGGAGAAACCAATAGTTTGATGCTTTTCAAGTCATCGTCGAACCTTTCTCGATCTCGTTGGCCTCGGTTGCATTGGCCTCACCTTCGAACACTTGCGTTCAAACCTTGATCACTTTCGTGATCACTTGGCTCAGAAAAATCTTCTTCGTGGTCGAGTTATGGTCCTCAGTTTCTCGGGGGGCTTACGGGAGTTCTACGTCATTGGGCTCGTCCCTCCACTTGGTCGAGCCTCTCTTGGATTGGTTCTAACTTCCGATCGAACAATCTTTCAACTTCGCATAACAAAGCTTGTAAGTTTAGATCTAGAACATTTCGAACGGGCTGCCTTTTTGCCATATTCCTCTCGGGAGTTCAGGACATGAAATTTTTGAAAACCTCACTACAAAACTCACAAGTTCACTCACAAAGAAAATTTCACTCACGCTCGTGTTTAACTCAATATAAGCTTTTCCTTAGTGAAAACACTCGTGCCTTTTACCATTCAACTCTTCTCTCGTGTTTTCGTATGAGACTTGAAGTGACGTTATCGTAGTCTAGGTGAGTCGGCTTCAAACGGGTTACAAGGGATAATGTTGAGTGTATTGGGGTAGGCTGAAAACAACTGAATTTAGGGTATGTGTGGCGTTGGGGTGAAATGGGAGGAATACCAAATGATGGTAAAAAGAATCTTGGATGATCGGGGTAGAAAAATGAAGATCGAATGATAGCTTTGAATTCAGAGACTGAGGAGAAGAACGAGAAACTAACAAGAACTTACTAAACTTCACTATTTTTTTATACTTCAAGATGCACGAAAATAATACAAGAAAAACTTTAAATTACAACTTGGAGTTTTTTTTAATTTCAAATTTTTTAATTACAAACCTATTCCGGCTTCTCGATCATCGTCAGAGCTCCTCGTTTTATAGCTCTGATACCAAATGATGCGTCTTCAGGTTCATGAATGACACGAGTCACTTTAGGTGCCTGATCGTCTACGAGGAGAGGTTTCGTCTTCGAAAAATAATGGATAAGTAGTTAAGTTTGCGAAAGCTTTTAAGTGAATTTCTTTTATATTTTGGTTTAAGTTAGGAATAGAGGTTAAGGATAATGGAAACAAGTTAGAAGATTGGGAAGAATAGGTTTGGGTAAGGTAATAGGAAGGAAGATGGATGGTGAAGGTTCAGTTTAGAAAGAAATGAAACAAGATAGGTAAAGCATGGGTAATCGATGGCTCAGTTTTAAAATGGATAAACAAGATAGTTTGGAGATGATGGAATAGAGAACTTAACCAAGAGCGATTCAACACTAAAAAGTGTCACCCCGATTCTTATACGGTTAAGGTGAAAGATAGAGATAGAATGAATGCCACACTCGGGTTTAAGGAGTGATAAGCTCAGATAAAGAAGACTTAGATTGACGCCACTAGTATCTAGATAAGTCAGTCGGGTTTCGAAAATTGAGAGAAAATTTTTCTCACAAATTCGGCAGCAATTCATTAAGAGTCCAAAAAGCCCTTTTACAATAGAAAATGACAAATATTTATAGTCGAAACAAAAGCTAGCCGAATAGTCCAAATGAACCTTAAAAGCTAAGTAAAATTCAACTAGAATAAACTTGAAAATTCTAGAACAAAACCCATAAAATTCCATGGCTAAATTTGGCTGAATGAGAGCTCCAATGTTCAGCTTCATGCTTAAGCAAATATACTTGGGACGATGAATGCATCAGGAGATCAATGGCCATGTCTAGGTTCGGCCATAGCCTTAATTGGCTCATTGAATTTGCACTTCATGGCTGAATAATTAGGAGTATTAAAGGGAGTATTTGAGTAGCCATTTGAGTGTGAAAAGTCAGCCTTGAGTGGTCTTTTGTGTGTGAACATGACCAGTTGAATGGTCATGAGTGTGAACTCCTAGTGTGAACGCATAGGTGCTATTTTGGGGAGTGGATCGACCAAGCTTGGAAATTGAATTGCTGGACACCCTTTAGCCGAATAGGTACCTTGGGGAGCTAATTGGGTCAGCCACCATTCATTAAAGAAAGCCATACATGCACCGTCCCATACATTGAACCCAACATGCATGACCCTTGAGTTAATACTCTCCCACATTCGGCTGAACCTACAAAGGAAATGAACTCAATTAATTCAATCTAAATTTAGCTGAACAACATTAATACTCAATCTTGACACGTTAATTAACACTTAAATAATTTAATTTCAAACTATCTAAGACGCATTAAAATTCGGCTGGACTCTAGACACTTAAAAACATGTAATGAGCTGAGACAACTTTAATTTAGCTAGGAAAAATTTAATTAAGCATATTAAAGCATGTAATAAAGCTAACTAAATTAATAAGATACTTAATTTATTCAATCATTAAATTAATTAGCTAAAATAGTCTTAGCCCAAGCTCAATTGAGCTGAAATAAGCTCATATGAGCTGATCCAAGCTGAAAGAAACTTGAGGAGCAGAAAGTGAGCTAATGTCAACTTGTAGGAAGATATATGGCCGACTCCTCATGCTAAATCGAGCTTCCATGGATTGCTCGGTTAACGATTCAGCCCAAACACGCTCCAACAAAGCCGAAATAGCCTCTTTGAATTGTCTAGCCCGAGCTCGCGTAATGGGACCTTGGGGCAACACCAAGGGGTCTACGTCCGAGTTTGAGAAACGCTGGGACTTGGTTGCATCAAGCATACTGATTTCAATTTAATTCCAACACCATGGGACACACAGCCGTGCAACATAACCGTGTGTCGCACACAACTAAGACACACGCCTGTGTCTCTGCCCGTGTGGACAAAAATAGGCCATTTGTTTAGCCATTTTGCCACCCTATTTTTACTTACATATACAAGCATAAATTGTAACATTTCACAACTCAATTGGCAGCCAATCCATGACATTTCAAACACATTTTATACCATATCAACATAGCATTCAAATACCTAAATAATATCATGCATTGTTCGTTCATATGACTAATTCAAATCTTGTCATCAATTGCATATTTCCATTCCATCTACTACTTGCCAAAACATACCATATTTATAAACTCATACATAATCAAAACATTATACCAAATTAAGCCAAATCACATGGCTTAAACGTATCCATAACATGTACCAAAATTACAAGTTCAAGTGACCATAACTATCATCTTATAACCAACCTATATATGCCATATTTACATATATACACTAATTCAAAAGTACCAATCGGCAACTGGATAGTGTGATGCATAACTCTGACTTTATCCGAATCAAGTGAGCTATCGAACCACTATAATACACGGAAAAGAAACATAGTAAGCTTTATAGCTTAGTAAGCCCTTATAATATAGAAACAATCTTACCATTTGTTACAAAATTTAAACCATTAATCAAAGTAAATCAAATTCACTTGCCAAATGCCTAAACACAAGCATTCATCAATGTGTTAGTCTTGTAAGTACATATATTCAACCTTTATGCCAATTTCATACTAAATTCATGTAACATATAAAATAGATGTAACAATTCATTCACATTCATATAATCAACGATCCATAATATAAACAGTATTTCATTCAATAATAGTAACTCATTCGTATAAACAGTACTTCATCCGTATAAACAGAATTTATGCCTGTTGAACCTATTAGAACTTCAAAGGATACTCGGGTGATATACATCAGATTTCTGTCAATTCATTATCATTTCACTCTTCCGAGTTATGATCGGTAAGCTCCTCCTAAGCTGATGGACAGTAAGCTCTATTGAGCTGAAACGGTAAGCTCTGACGAGCTAAAATGGTAAACTCTGACGAGCTGATATATTGGTAAGCTCATATGAGCTATGGTGAGTCCGCAACAAATGCAGGAGCTCGACCAAAACGGTAACCCTAGTGACATGTCACTCGTTTCCTACGAATTCATACGGTTCAAACGGGGCTCGGTAATAATCAGTCTATATCAATAAGGCATTTGTATTCCAAGTGTATCAAATACTCAATTATAAACATGTATCTCAAATAAATACAAATATTTAAAGTTCAATTCCAATTATACGAACTTACCTCAACTATGAAAACGGCGAAATGAGTTAATTACTTGATAATCTTGCCTTTCCCTGATCCAATCCTGAATTCTTCGTTTCTTTATCTAAATATATTCAAAAATAACTTATTTAATAAAAAATTTATTCAATTTAGTCCAAAAGAGGTCTTAAGGCTATTTTATACATTTGCCCCTAAACTTTCTCATTTTTACCTAAATGAGCAAGAGAAGCTTGGTCGAATATCGACCCTAACAATGGCTTTTCTCCCTTCAATTTTTGATTAAAGAAGATGATAATGGATGGAAATTTTATTTTGTTTTATTATAATTAACCTTATTAACCAAATTACTAAAGCTTTAATGAATATTAATAATTTCAAATTTACCAAGCCACTATCATCCACTATCATGTTAATGGTCTAATTTCAACATAAGGACCTTCAATTTAAGGTTCTATAACTATTAGACACTTTTAGCTAATAGAACACAAGTTTTACGCTTTACGCAATTTAGTCATTTTTACCAAATTAAGCATTCCAATAGTAAAATTTCTTTACGAAGCTTTCACACAATAATACTATCATGCTGTAAAATTTAATAAAATAATATTTTAGCCTTGAATTTGTGGTCCCAAAACTACTATTTCGATTTGACCTAAAAACAGGCTATTACAACTTTCTTCCTTAGGGATTTTTGTCCCCGAAAATCTTACTAGTGAATAGGTTAGGGTACTATTTTCATATAGCTTCCTCAGGTTCCCACGTATCTTCCTCAATCTCGTGTTTATGCCAAAGAACTTTCACTAGGGCTATGCATTTATATCTCAATTCTTTGATTTCACGAGCTAAAATCCTGATCAGTTCTTCACTATACATCAAGTCTGCCTGTATCTCAACATCTACCGGAGAAATCACATGTGACGGATCAAATCAATATCGACGTAACATAGAAACATGGAAAACATTATGAATCTTTTCAAGTTTTGACGATAAAGCTAGTCGATATGCTACAGGCCCTATTCTTTCAATGATCTTGTAAGGTTCGATAAATCGCGGACTTAACTTCCCTTTACAGCCGAATCGAAGAACCTTTTTCCACAGTGACACCTTTAAAAACACTCGATCCCCAACCTAAAATTCATTTTCTTTACGTTTTACATCCTCGTATGATTTTTGTCGATTTGAAGCTGCTTTTAAACTATCACGAATCGTTTTCACTTTTTCTTTAGCTTCTCTGATCAATTCAACCCCGTGAATCTTTCTCTCACTTGGTGCAGTCCAGTATAACGGAGTTTGACATATACGACCATATAAAGCTTTGTACGGTGCCATGTAATATCCTGAAATAGGGGTTAATTTTTATTAAATTATTTTGCATAAGTGTGGTCGTTGTGGTGCTAATTGAGGTATTCTAGAGGCTAGTTATAAGCTAAGGGAAGGCTCGAGCTATAGGAGAAAATTTGGTTTTAAGTATTAATTAAGGGGAGCTAGGCGAAGGAGGCCTTAAGGAAAATTTTGGGAGCTCTTGGACATAAGAATCACCTTGGTAAAGTGGCTGCAAGGCGCCACTTAGGGCCTTGGTGAATGACGCCATGTACAGTGGGCAAGGAGCCTTGGTTCGAGTCTTGATGGCAGAAAAATGGGTGGCTATTATTTTGCATTTTGGCGTTAAGGGAGTGAGGTCTTAAAGGAATAAGTGGTGAAGTTTATGACACAAGGAGTACCTGGGAAAAGTGGCAAGGGACGCCACCTTGGGTGCTGTAAGTGTGCGTCAAAAAGGGAGCTTCCAGGGAAGGGGTTCGAATCCTGTTGGCAGCATAAAGTGGCTTTTATTTTTGCATGTGACGTCAAGAGAGGGGGAAGGAGTAGTGGACGGCACATGGGTTTTACAAGGATGAGATAAGGCTTGTTTTATTTTTTTTAATTTTGGCTGGGATATATGATAAAGGTTTATTTATTTTAAGTTAGTAGATAGAAGATAAGGGTAGCTTTATTTTATTTATTTTTTTTAATGGGAAGATAAGGGATAATGTGATGGATTATTTTTAGTAGATATGAGATAAATGAGGTGATAAATTGTGGATTTATTTTTAACTACTTTGAATATGTGTTAAAGAGGTAAAATAGGAGAAAGTGTGTAGTATAAATAGGGGTGCTCACCTTTTGGTAATTCTTTTTTTCCCATTTTAATTTCTTCTTGCCGAAATTGTTCTACCCTCTCCTCCTCTTCTTTATTTTTCTTCCAACCCAAATCCCTTTCTATTTTTCCTTGAATAGCCGAATATCCCTTTGCCATTAAGAGTCATAGCCGAATGTTCTATCACCCTTTTTAAGGGCTTAGCCGAATCTTCAGGGGCCATATTCTCTCTTCTCTGTCGCAAGTTTTGGAAGCAGAAACCTCTTCTCTTTTGATCTTTTCAAGCAAATGATAGTGGTAAGTAATTCCATTTAGTAATCGGCTTTCTTTTCTCTTCATGGTGTTGCCGAAATCAAGTGTTTAACTTTGATCTAAGGTTGGCCGAATGGTCTTTAAAACCATAATATGTGTGTCTATTATGTGTAGCCAACGCTAAGGTGCAGTGAGGACTCTTTCGGGATTCGATTCTTTCAAGGTAAGCCAAGGTAGTATTCGGCCATAGGCCACTTCTCATGAGTTTAAGGTTGTAGCCGATTCTAACTATTAATTAGCAGGGATTTCGACTACTCAAGGAACAAGTGACATTTTGGGATTTAGTTAGCAAGGTAAGTGATCTAGGACTTTCGGTCAAAGGCTATATCTTGGGTTTAAAGGTGACCGATTTTTATTATGGTTATTTAGGGGGCAAGGCAACAAAAGTAGGGCAAGTATTCGGGATTTGGATAAGTAAGGAGGATATCGACAGGCATAAGGAAGTTTCGGGATTTGATCGATTGTGCTAAAACAGGTGCGTAGTTATCGCACTGTCTCTTGAATGCTTAAATGAATGTTTAAATGTGTTATTATGTATACGTGATATGATGTGAATGGTAGCCGAAACAAGGGCTAAAATGGTGGATACCCATGATGGGTAATCGTTAAACCAGGTCAGTATTTTTATGACGATAATTTACATATGATATATGTATGAAAATGTGATGGCATGTGATGTATATCTGTTTCAAGTGATATGTGGTCATGATACATTTATATGCACGGGGCCTGGGATCTGAACAAAGAAGGATAGGGTGTACATATTTATGTACGTGGTCTAATGTTAGCCTTGTGCTACATTGGCGCTTGATGTTAGCTATGTGCTTCATCAAGGGAGGTGTTGGCTAGGTGCCACATCTTGGCGGTTGATAGCTGTGTGCATCACCGTGGACTGATTGATATGTGGGATCACTTAGGTGATCGGTGGCTTTGCCACGGCCTTGAGCAGTAGGTTTGCCAAGGTAAAATATGTGGGATCACTCAGTTGATCGGTGGATTAGCCACGGCCTTGGGCAGCAGGTCTGCCAAGGTAGGTGTATTGGATGGACTCTAGGTTGGGTTGGGCTTCATAATTGCATGATATGTATGTGGACTGTGTGGATATGGGCCAAGCCCATAAATGGAGACATGTGAAATAGCTATGCACTGAGTCTGTTTGACTCACCCAATTTTTCTCAAACTTTACAGGTGATGCATAAAGCTTGGACTGGGTTGGAGTGGATACGAGGTGGCCCATGCAGAAGATGTTTTACTTGTTTTAAATATTTTATATTTTCAGTATTTATGAATGAGTATTTATTGTAATAAGGGCCATTTAAAGTATTTGGGAATTTTATTTATGTTAAGGTGGATGGACATTTACATTATTATTTGGAAATGTTTTTATGTTTTAATTTTAACACCTCATATCATAAGAATTTTATATTAAAGTTTTAAATCTGGATATTTTGTAACAACTTAATTTATTTAGAAATTTTAAATACACGATGTTTTTTTTCTAAAGATAATAAATTTATACGTTTTCACCTCTAAGTCAAAATATTTTTCAAATGTTTTCCGCAGTGGCATTTCAAATTCGGTCGTAGTGAATGGGCCAGGTTTGGGGTGTTACAGTTTGGTATCAGAGCCCGGTTCAAAACTCGGCTTTGAGGGTTTTGGGCCCAAAAACATTTTTTTTAGATGGGCTATTCAAATATGGATTTTCGTAAAAAAAAATTTTCAGGTTATTCTAGCATGGCACCTGTATCTCCGACCCGAAGTCCACCAGGTAAGTACCTCTATTCAATGTGTGAATTATTGCATGAATTGTAGAAGGGTAGAAAGGGAACGTAGATAGTATATTAAGTACTTGAACTATAGAACTAGTTTTCCCCAACAATTCCATAAAATTTTAAATGCCTAATTAAACAAACCTGTGAAGTAAGTCGCCGAGTTGGGGTGTGGCAACCATTGTGCCCATGTCTAGGAGGGGATTCGGTAAGAGCTTGGTATTTAAGCAGTCCTAGCGACTCACCTCCTCTTTACTCGAATCCTACCTGGTGCGTAGTTACGGTTCACCCTAACCAAGAGGACTTATTCACGGGCTAAACCCGATAACTAAAACCTGAAAGGGACTAGCCGTATTTTTATAAAAACCTTAGTTTTAAATCACCAAATTACCCTTTGACTTGTAGGAAGATTATTTCTAAAAATTTTTCCAAAATATTTCCGAGTTACAAAATTACTGAAATACCCCTAGTGGTAAAATTACTAAAATGCCCTTGGTTTCTAAAGTTACCATATTACCCTCGATTTCAATAAAATTTCCCTATTTTGCAAAAGTATCCATGAAACCCTCACTTGTGAAAATTCAAGATACCCTGATTTGAAAAATTTACGAAATTACCAAAATAACCCCGATTTCCGATATTTCTGCAATACCTTGATTTGGAAAGTCTTTCTTTCAAAATACCCATGAGTTTGGAAAATTTCGAAATGACTTTTGTGATTTTCAAATTGACCCCGATTTATTACTAAAATACCCCTGTAGGACAAAAGACGAAATTACCCCTGGGTTGGGAATGGTCGGAAATGCCAAAGTAGTGAAGTGAATGTTGTGGATGAATGTGAATGTGATTCTCTGAATTAGAATAGTGAACCTGAGCTGAAACTTTGATTGATCGAAAGAACTACTTCTGGAAACTTCTTTTCATAAAATTTGCTCGTGGATAAGCAGTGAAACAAAATTTCTAATGCATAAAAATTTTTAATCAGATTAAAGGTGACATTAGATATGAGTTCTAGAGGATGTGGTCGTCGTGGACGTGGTAGAGGTAGAATGTCGATATCGGAACCAGTAGGGTCTGGCCATGGGTCAGAAAACGATGTGCCACCACCACCAGCTTTTGGTGTTGAACAGCAAGATCAGACGGGGGATGATGCTGTATCGTAGGCAGTGCTGCGAGTTCTTGAGATGGTGGCTGGAGCAGGTGGAAATATTAGAGCTAGGAAATCTGTACCCGAGCGACTTCGAGCTAATGGAGCTGAGGTGTTCCGCGGTGTATCTGGTGTGGCACCCAGTACGGCTGAATATTGGTTGGAGGCAACGGAACGAATTATGGATGAGTTGGATCTGACCGCTGAGGAGAAAGTGAAAGGAATGGTGGCACTACTTCGCGATGAGGCATATCAATGGTGGCTCACAGTTCGGGATGGTGCCACAGCTGAGGATCTCACTTGGGAATATGTTAGGGCGGCTTACCAGAAGAAGTATGTTGGTACCCATTACATCGATGCGCAGAGAAAGGCTTTTCTGGGGCTGGTTCAAGGGAACAAGTCTGTGGCGGAATACGAGACTGAATTCCTAAGATTAAGCCGATATGCTCGAGGAGTAGTGGCTACGGAGCATGAGCGGTGTGTCCGATTTGAGGACGGACTAAGGGATGATCTGAGGCTGTTGATAGCTCCGCAACAAGAGCGAGAGTTCGCCGTGTTGGTGGAGAAGGCTAAGGTAGCTGAAGGAATTAAGGACTCTGTGAGACAGAACAGAGATAAGGATAGGAACCGGGATAAGAGGAGCTATGGACCGTCAGAATCGTCTGAGAGCTTTCAGAAAAGACCGAGAGTTGAGAATTCTGTTCGTGTTTCTAAGCCAGCTACTAGAAATCCGGACCGCCCGTGTGCTCAGTATGGAAGGTATCATGTTGGCGAGTGCTGGAATCGGGATCGAGAATGTTTTAGGTGTAAGTCTAAGTCTCATCTGATTAAAGACTGTCCCCAGGATCCGAATAGGGCTCGGACAGTAGGCCAAGGTCATGTGCAGCCGTGCAAAGGTGGTCAGCAGGCGACAAGGGGTCGTGGTCCGAATCATGGAGGGAATGGTTCCGGCAGAGGTCGTGGAACACCAAACAGAGATGCTGAAGGTGCAGACGCGAGGCAACCAAGGTTGGTTTACGCAGCCATGCGTCGCGAGGATGGTGATGTGCCAGATGTGACAACGGGTAAGTTCTTATTTCTGGAATATCCTTCATTGCTTTGCTCGCTATAAGGTCAGTTCGTTCTTATGTTGCTAATGAAGTGTATGGAACCTCAATTATGAACTTAGAGAATGTGCCTAGAAAGTATGATAGTTCTTTAAGATCAAAGTACGCAGCAGTAGCGTAGTGTGGTGAGTTAGGATGTACGATTGTTCGTTAGTAAGTAATTTTGAGGACGAAATTATTTTTAAGGAGGGTAGAATTGTAATATCCTGAAATAGGGGTTAATTTTTATTAAATTATTTTGCATAAGTGTGGTCGTTGTGGTGCTAATTGAGGTATTCTAGAGGCTAGTTATAAGCTAAGGGAAGGCTCGAGCTATAGGAGAAAATTTGGTTTTAAGTATTAATTAAGGGGAGCTAGGCGAAGGAGGCCTTAAGGAAAATTTTGGGAGTTCTTGGACATAAGAATCACCTTGGTAAAGTGGCTGCAAGGCGCCACTTAGGGCCTTGGTGAATGACGCCATGTGCAGTGGGCAAGGGGCCTTGGTTCGAGTCTTGATGGCAGCAAAATGGGTGGCTATTATTTTGCATTTTGGCGTTAAGGGAGTGAGGTCTTAAAGGAATAAGTGGTGAAGTTTATGACACAAGGAGTACCTGGGAAAAGTGGCAAGGGACGCCACCTTGGGTGCTGTAAGTGTGCGTCAAAAAGGGAGCTTCAAGGGAAGCGGTTCGAATCCTGTTGGCAGCATAAAGTGGCTTTTATTTTTGCATGTGACGTCAAGAGAGGGGGAAGGAGTAGTGGACGGCACATGGGTTTTACAAGGATGAGATAAGGCTTGTTTTATTTTTTTTAATTTTGGCTGGGATATATGATAAAGGTTTATTTATTTTAAGTTAGTAGATAGAAGATAAGGGTAGCTTTATTTTATTTATTTTTTTTAATGGGAAGATAAGGGATAATGTGATGGATTATTTTTAGTGATATGAGATAAATGAGGTGATAAATTGTGGATTTATTTTTAATTACTTTGAATATGTGTTAAAGAGGTAAAATAGGAGAAAGTGTGTAGTATAAATAGGGGTGCTCACCTTTTGGTAATTCTTTTTTTCCCATTTTAATTTCTTCTTGCCGAAATTGTTCTACCCTCTCCTCCTCTTCTTTATTTTTCTTCCAACCCAAATCCCTTTCTATTTTTCCTTGAATAGCCGAATATCCCTTTGCCATTAAGAGTCATAGCCGAATGTTCTATCACCCTTTTTAAGGGCTTAGCCGAATCTTCAGGGGCCATATTCTCTCTTCTCTGTCGCAAGTTTTGGAAGCAGAAAGCTCTTCTCTTTTGATCTTTTCAAGCAAACGATAGTGGTAAGTAATTCCATTTAGTAATCGGCTTTCTTTTCTCTTCATGGTGTTGCAGAAATCAAGTGTTTAACTTTGATCTAAGGTTGGCCGAATGGTCTTTAAAACCATAATATCTGTGTCTGTTATGTGTAGCCAACGCTAAGGTGCAGTGAGGACTCTTTCGGGATTCGATTCTTTCAAGGTAAGCCAAGGTAGTATTCGGCCATAGGCCACTTCTCATGAGTTTAAGGTTGTAGCCGCTTCTAACTATTAATTAGCAGGGATTTCGACTACTCAAGGAACAAGTGACATTTCGGGATTTAGTTAGCAAGGTAAGTGATCTAGGACTTTCGGTCAAAGGCTATATCTTGGGTTTAAAGGTGACCGATTTTTATTATGGTTATTTAGGGGGCAAGGCAACAAATGTAGGGCAAGTATTCGGGATTTGGATAAGTAAGGAGGATATCGACAGGCATAAGGAAGTTTCGGGATTTGATCGATTGTGCTAAAACAGGTGCGTAGTTATCGCACTGTCTCTTTAATGCTTAAATGAATGTTTAAATGTGTTATTATGTATACGTGATATGATGTGAATGGTAGCCGAAATAAGGGCTAAAATGGTGGATACCCATGATGGGTAATCGTTAAACCATGTCAGTATTTTTATGACGATAATTTACATATGATATATGTATGAAAATGTGATGGCATGTGATGTATATCTGTTTCAAGTGATATGTGGTCATGATACATTTATATGCACGGGGCCTGGGATCTGAACAAAGAAGGATAGGGTGTACATATTTATGTACGTGGTCTAATGTTAGCCTTGTGCTACATTGGCGCTTGATGTTAGCTATGTGCTTCATCAAGGGAGGTGTTGGCTAGGTGCCACATCTCGGCGGTTGATAGCTGTGTGCATCACCGTGGACTGATTGATATGTGGGATCACTTAGGTGATCGGTGGCTTTGCCACGGCCTTGAGCAGCAGGTTTGCCAAGGTAAGATATGTGGGATCACTCAGTTGATCGGTGGATTAGCCACGGCCTTGGGCAGCAGGTCTGCCAAGGTATGTGTATTGGATGGACTCTAGGTTGGGTTGGGCTTCATAATTGCATGATATGTATGTGGACTGTGTGGATATGGGCCAAGCCCATAAATGGAGACATGTGAAATAGCTATGCACTGAGTCTGTTTGACTCACCCAATTTTTCTCAAACTTTACAGGTGATGCATAAAGCTTGGACCGGGTTGGAGTGGATACGAGGTGGCCCATGCAGAAGATGTTTTACTTGTTTTAAATATTTTATATTTTCAGTATTTATGAATGAGTATTTATTGTAATAAGGGCCATTTAAAGTATTTGGGAATTTTATTTATGTTAAGGTGGATGGACATTTACATTATTATTTGGAAATGTTTTTATGTTTTAATTTTAACACCTCATATCATAAGAATTTTATATTAAAGTTTTAAATCTGAATATTTTGTAAAAACTTAATTTATTTAGAAATTTTAAATACACGATGTTTTCTTTCTAAAGATAATAAATTTATACATTTTCACCTCTAAGTCAAAATATTTTTCAAATGTTTTCCGTAGTGGCATTTCAAATTCGGTCGTAGTGAATGGGCCGGGTTTGGGGTGTTACATGCCATCTTTATACTCGTCTGAAAACTGTTATTATACGCGAATTCAATCAATGGCAAGTAATTTTTCCAACTGCCTTCAAACTCTAAAATACAACATCTCAACATGTCTTCGAGAATCTGAATAACTCTTTTGGTCTGACCGTCAGTCTGAGGATGAAAAACTATACTGAAATTCAACTTCGTACCTAAAGCTTCTTGCAATTTCTTCCAAAATCGCGATGTAAATCCCGGATCTCTATCAGATATAATAGATAGTGACACACCTTGCAATCAAACAATCTCAGAAATGTAAAATTTAGCTAATCTTTCAAGTGAGTAATCTGTACGTACCGGTATGAAATGAGCAGATTTCGTTAGTCGATCAACGACGACCCAAATAGCATGTAATAGCCCGATTTTGGGCTTAGTCAGAACAGTGCTTTTGGGACCACAAATTCGATGTTGAGAAATTTATTTTATTTATATTTTTATGGTCTACAATTTCACGGAATGATTTCGTGAAAATCTCATTCAAAAATCTTGACGTTTGGGCACTCAATTTTGTCAAAAGGACTAAATTGTATAAAGTGCAAAAGTTGAGTTCTACATGTTAGGGGCATCCAATTATTATGAAATTTTAAATTGGAGGTCCTTAAATGATAATTAGACCATTGGTTAAGTTGGTGGACAAAAATGGACATGGATGGGTATGTTTCAAAAGATTTTTTTAAGGGGCATTTTGGTAATTTAGTGAATTAAATGAATTAAAAACAAAATTTAAATGCCAAATTTGTCCATCTTCAAGCTTAGGCTGAATTTAACATGTGGGAAGCCATGGATAGGGTTTTCAAGCTTTCCAAGCTTCAAGGTAAGTCCATTCTAGCCCTGTTTTTCATGTTCTTTACGTTTTTTGAGTCCGGGTAACTTGATTTAGCTTATTCTAGCAATAATTTAACCTAGGGTTCATATTTGGAAAAATACCCATAGGTGAAATGTGTTTATTTTGATGGTTTATGGCAGAATATGAGGCTTAGAATTATGTTAAACAACTTTTACTAAGCGATTTTAAGTGAAAACGAGTAAAACAACATAATCGGCAAAAATACCTAATGTACATAAGTGCATGTTAGAGCAAGAATTTGATGTTGCCATAGAAGGAAAAAATGATCAGCATGTTATAAAACATAAGAATAAGGGATGGAGTTTAATTTTCGAGCCTAGGGGCAAAATCATAATTATGCAAAAGTTTAGGGGCAAAATTGTAATTTTTCCAAAGTTTGAGTTAGGGACTGTTTTGAGTAGTACATTAATTAAATAAGTGAAATGTGATGTTTTAGACCCCGAAAAATGAGATTTTGGACCTAGAACAGGAGGAAAATCAAAAATTCGGGAAAGTTGGTAAAATGGCCGTTTTGGTATCGAGGTAAGTTCATATGTTTAATAAGCATTTAATGATGCAAGTTTGAATGTTGAATTGAAATTTTAGTTATGAATTCTTTAGTATTGATTTTCCATTATAATTATAATGTTCGATAATGACTCGACATTTTAATGAGAATTGGTATAAGTTTACATGTAAGACCAAATTAGGAAGATGGCTTTGTGTAATATCAAGAAAGTATTGAATAGAATAATTTGGGGAGGATAAGTTAAATTGATGATGTGATGAGATTGAGAATGTAATTATGTAAGTTTGTATGTAGATAATACATTATTATGTGTATGTTAAATTGTTTATTTATTGTATGAATCAAAATTAACTTGTTGCAAGTATTTCAACAAGTACTACCAAGTTAACAAGTGAAAAGTGGTAGTTTGGCTACAAATCAGTGGTAGCTTCGGCTACAAATTAGTGGTAGCTTCGGCTACATTCATAGTGGCACGTATGTATAAGTGTTCCTGGTAAAGTGATAAAATTGTAAAATGAAAAGGCAAGTAATAATGTGTGCAAGTGAGTGCAAGAATGTAAGTGATATGTAAATAATGTATTATTTTCATTTATGTTTTATATTTTATTATATTATATGAAATGAGAAGCAATATCATATGGTTGATTGATAAAAATTGTAATTTGTGGATGATGAAATGGAATTAAATGAGGAAATCTCGGATGAATCTTCGAGTTGGAATAAAAACGTGGCGTTAAGTGGATATGCCACGATTATACATGTTACGTGGTGCTAAGTGGATATACCACGGTAACACATGTTGATTTATTTATGTGGCGCTAAGTGGATATGCCACGGTTATACATGTTACGTGGTGCTAAGTGGATATGCCACGATTACATGTTGATTTGAAAATGTGGTGCTAAGTGGATATACCATGGATGTATATTTAATTTATATGCCACGATTACATGTTGATTTGAAAATGTGGTGCTAAGTGGATATACCATGGATGTATATTTAATTCAAAAAGGTGGAGCTATATGCTAAAAGCACCGATTATTTGTTACATTCCGAAGTGTTCATTGGGAGATATGAATTTATTAAGTGAAATCTGATGTGAAAATGTGGAAATTTTATTGAAAAAGATGAAATTTGAGATAAAACAGTTTAATCAGCAGTAGAGGGGTGACTTTGAAAAATCACCAAAAATAGTGGAAATTGAATTAGATGTTGAATGAGATATAGAATAAATCTTGATGAGTCTATTTTCATATAAAAGAAACAGAGCAAGAAAAGGAATTCTATTTTCTGAGATATTTGAATTTTTGTGAGACTGGTTCAGAATGATTACGTGATCCCCTGTTCTGACTTAGAAAAATCATTCAAAATTTTACAAAAATAATTATGAAATATAATTTATATGCCTGAAATTTTTAATGAGTCTAGTTTCAAATGAACTAAACAAAAAGGTCATCTGAATTCTGTAAGAGGAGAAAATTGATTCGTAGTGAAGAGAGATCAGAATAGTCGAATAGTGAAATAGGGGAAATTTTAATGAATAAACTGTACTAATTGGCAAGACCAAAAATTCTATAAATTTAATGGTATGAAGATATGTGAGTCTAGTTTCATTGAAAATTAGCGGTTTGTAATTCGGAGCTTTGTAGCTCAAGAAATAAATAATTTAGTGAAAGTGATTCAAGTAGATAGATTAATGTGAACATGAGTAATAAGATATAAGCATGTGATTTAATGATTGTATCAATTTGAGAACTTGTTGTGAGGATTTGTCACGTTCAGGCTTTAGTATGGCTACAAATGAGTAAGTTGGGAAAGTAAGAACTTAGCATTATTTATGCAAGTTATGATAGCTTAGTAGTAAGCTAAATTCATTGATAATGCTTATTATTTTTACATGTGAACTTACAAAGCTTTATAAGCTTACCCTCTTTTCTTTCCCATGTTTCAGAGTCCTATTAAACAAGCTCAGGTTGGAGGTCGTCGGAGATCGCTTCACACTATCAAGCTATCTATGGGTATCTTTATTTATAAATGATTTAAGTTATGGAATGTATAGGGGCTTGACTAAATCATTTTGTATATGTGTTAATTAATTTGACCAAATATGTTGCTTCATAACGGTAATATGGATTATTCTGTATTTGGCCACGAGTTGTGACTCATATTGGTCATGGATTTATAATGCTTGTGAATGCATGTGTTTGTTAAAGTTTAAATTATAAGTGAAATTTTGTGGCCCGGGATTTGGTAGAATGTATTGTTAAGTCTGGTAATGCCTCGTACCCGGTTCCGGCGTAGGATACGGGTAAGGGGTGTTACATAGCATCTTTCTTTTTCGGAGTTAGGGGCAATCCCGATACAAAATCCATTGTAACTCTATCTCACTTCCACTCGGGAATCATCACAGGCTGCAGTAAACCAGATGGTACTTGATGTTCAGCTTTGACTTGCTGACAAATCAAACATTTAGAAACAAACTTTGATATATCTCTTTTCATTCCTTGCCACCAGTAAAACTATTTCAAATTGTTATACATTTTGGTACTTCCTAGATGAACAGATAAGCGACTATAGTGTGCTTCATGCAAAATCTTCTAAATGAGTTCTGAATTTCTCGGTATGCAAATTCTATTCCGGAACCTTAAACAATCATTTGTTCAAATCTTAAACTCTGAATCAGGGATATTCTCACATTGAATCCGTTTAACTTGCAATTCACGATCCTTTTTTTGAGATTCACAGATTTGTTGAAGAAATACCGGTTTAGCTTTTAATTCAGCTAAAATAGACCCATCATCACAAATCATCAACTGGGTATTCATTGCTCGTAACGCAAATAAAGATTTTTTGGCTTAGGGCATCAACAACAACATTAACTTTTCCCAGGTGATAATCAATCACAAATTCATAATCTTTCAATAACTCGAGCCATCTTTGTTGTCACAGATTCATATCTTTCCATGACATCATGTACTTTAAGCTCTTGTGATCCGTATAAATGTGGCATTTTTCACCGTATAAGTAGTGTCGCCAAATTTTTAACATGAATACAATTGCAGCCAACTCAAGGTCGTGCGACGGATAATTCTTTTCATGCGGTTTCAATTGTCGAGAAGCATAAGCTATAATTTTTCCTTCTTGCATCTAAACACTTCCCAAACCATTTAGTGACGTGTCACTATAAATCACAAATTCTTTCCCCGATTCACGTTAAACCAAAATTGGTGCTTCAGTTAACAGTACTTTCAACTGTTCAAAACTCTACTAACATTTTTCTGACCATTTTGAAGTAGTCGTGTCATCGATGTTGCAATCATCGAAAATCCTTTCACGAATCTTCAGTAATAACCCGCTAAACCCAGAAAACTACGGACTTCAGACACATTTCTCGGAGGTTTCAAATCAACAATAGCAGAAATCTTACTCGGGTCAACTCTAATACCACCAGCTAAAACAATATGCCCCAGAAATCCAACCTCTCGGAGCCAAAACTCACATTTGCTGAACATTGCAAATAATTGCCTATCACGTAGAGCTTGTAACACAACTCTCAAGTGCTCGGTATGTTCAGATTCATCTCACAAATAGATCATATGTAACACCCCTAACCCATATCCGTTGTCGGATTAGCGTTAAGAGGCATTACCAATCCATACGCAGTTATAAAGAGACAAACATTACTATCTGGCCAGATATAATGTTAATACCATATATAAACAATACACATTTTATCATACTACTATGAATCATTAAATGAACACAAAATATAATTCATAGTACACCACATTGGCATGCTAGATATTATATGTAATCAACTCTTACATAATCAAGCATACATGATCATATCAATTTAACCATATCTTATTCGGCACATATACCCTACTACATATAACTTAAATAAATTAAACCATGAACTAATTTACTATTAAATCAACCAATTTATGCTCATCATTTAATGAATAATCTATACACTATTCAAACATCAATTTTTAACCATAACAAACATATATGCATCACATAACACTCATATTAACCACTTGTATTATCAACAAAAATTTGATCTTTTATTACCATACTTTAAACAAAGCATAATAACCAAAACAATCATATAACATACTCAATGTTTATATTCATCAACCGTACCTAATTTATCAACCAACCAAACATAATATATGCACATACACTTTCATTACAAAGCCTGAATTATTAAACCATTCACAAGATAATACATATCATACCAAATCATCATATGCATAAATATTTATAAGAGCAAGTGTCGAATCACAAAGTTGGTTATAACTATCTCACATATTTTCATCCTATAGCCGAATTTATAAGTACAATATTATAATAGCTTTCAAACCAATTCGTGTTACAAATTATACTTCACCAAAAATAAGTCATTAAAACCAAATATAGACATATATCCATAACACAAATCTTACATACCATATAATAAACGTATCATAATAAACTCTTATCATGTCCGAGTATGACCAAACAACCTTTAATACCAAATCACATATAATACCTTAACCTAACACAACAACCAAATTCACATATTCATTTATCTATGCATAACCATAATCGAATTAACCACATATAATACCGTGTCACAGGCCGTGTGAAAACGAGGGGTACATACTGACTTGGGTCACATGCCCGTGTGTCTAGGCCGTGTGCCCTTCGAAGTGGCCACACACGTCTGTGTGTTAGGCCGTGTGCTAGACCGTGCCAAACCTATAGGGTATACTGACTTATGCAACACGGCCAAGTAACACGCCCGTGTGCTAGTCCGTGTGCCAATTAGGAGGTATATTGACTTGTAGAACACGGCCGATCACACAACCGTGTGTGAGACCGTGTGGAGCATACTAACTTCACTTCAATTTCAACACTAGGGGACATACAGCATTGTATCATGACCGTGTTTCACACACGGCTGAGACACACATCCGTATCTCTACCCGTGTGGACAAAAATAGGCTATTTACCAAGCCAATTTGCCACCCCATTTTGTACACATTTTCACCTACACAATTGACACCAAATCATAGCATAATATACAATCCAAAACAATCAAACCAAGCCTAAATCTTACCATTTAAATACTAACCAATTCAAGGCACATAAGTACCATAATATACTAACTAAACTCATATCAATCCTTGTTTACTCAATCATCAAAATGACCCATTATCAAAGATGGCCTAATTTCACAAGCATACCTATTTCCACAAGTCATTAATTTATCATTCATAGTACCTATTATCATCAATCATCACAACCAACTCAGTAAGCACAAGACATAAGCACATATATTTGTACATGATTCAAATATACCAAAAATACCAATATTAAGCCAACACCCATGGCTATATATACAAACAAAAATATATGCATTTACAAGCCAATTCATTTGGCCAAAGTCATTACCAAAATATAACTAACATGACTTAAATACCTATACATGCCATATACTTAAAACATAGTTTCAAAAGTACCAAAGAGTCAGTAGATAGTGTGGTGAAATCTTCGACGATCCCCGAATCCGAGCTAGCTCTGAATTCACTATAAAACATGGAAAAACAACTAACTAAGCTATATAGCTTAGTAACCTCATATGTTAACAATGAGCAACTATCATCATTCATTAATCATTCATATAATAGAAAACAATGTGCAACAAACCTATTAATTCTCAAGTCATCATATGATAATTCATATAACTTACCAAGGAACTCATCAATTTCATAGTTTTCAATACTCAATTCATTTCCGTATGTACCTGTACCATCTCGTACCAATCTCGTAATCAATCACATCCTTTTTTACCTGTTGGACCATTCAAAATAAAAGTCAGATACTCAAGGTCTCACTTGATAAGTACATATACCATCGCTCAAAGCCAAATCAAGGTAACTTATCCGAAATTCTGATATCATGGACCAAAGCCAAATTAGCTGATATGCATGGCCTGAAGCCAAACCGGTTCATCTCGCACATGTAACACCCCTCACCCGTATTCAACACCGAAATAGGGTTACGAAGCATTATCGAACTTATAACACATATAACCGTACTTTTCTCAGGCATTCAATCATTTCATATAGTCATCATTCAATTTGTCCCTTACAATAGCCTACGAGGCCAGAAACATACTTTAAGAGTGGTTCGGGACAAAACCGATAAGTTATAAAACTTCTACGAAACTTTGAAACTTTTTCTCAATACAGAGGACACACCCCCATGCGACCAGGCCGTGTGTCTCACACGATCATCAGACACGCCCGTGTCTCTAGCCATGTGAAAACAGGGGGTACATACTGACTTGGGTCACACGGCCAACCACACGCCCGTGTGCCCTTCGAAGTGGCCACTCACACCCGTGTGCCAGGCCGTGTGCTAGGTCATGCCAAAACTATAGGGTATACTAACTTATGCAACACGGCCAAGTCACACGCCCGTGTGCTAGGTCGTGTGCCAAATAGGGGGTATACTGACTTGTACCACATAGCCAATCACACGCCCGTGTGTGAGACCGTGTGGAGCATACTGACTTGGTTTTAATTTCAACACCAGGGGACACATGCCATGTAACATGACCGTGTGTCGCACATGACCGAGACACACGCTCGTGTCTCTACCCGTGTGGATAAAAATAGGCTATTTGCAAAGCCATTTTGCCACCCTATTTACACATGCATGCACAAGCATAAATTGCAACAATTATAGCCCAATAGGCAGCCCATCGACAACATTTCATACACATTTTGTAATACCTTCACCCGTATTCAATGCTAGAATAGGGTTTTGGAGCATTATCGGGCTTACGAAATAATTAAACAACTATTTAACATAAGATTGTTGAAATCAATCATTCATCATTCAATCTCAATCAATTTGTCACTATTAAGAGCCTACGAGGCCTTAAACATGCTTTAGAAGTGGTTCAGGACTAAACCGATATCATATAAAATTTCTGGAAACTTAGAAATTTTTCATGTAAACAGGGGTCACAGGCCCATGTGAACAGGCCGCGCGCCTTACACGGCTAGTAGACACGCCCGTGTCTCAGGCCGTGTGAAAACAGGGCATACATACTGACTTGGGTCACACGGCTGACCATACACCCGTGTGTCTAGCCCGTGTACCCTTCAAAGTGGTCACACATGCCTGTGTGTAAGGCCATGTGTTAGGCTGTGCCAAAAATGTAGGGTATACTGACTTATGCAACACGGCCAAGTCACATGCCCGTGTGCTAGGCCGTGTGCCAATTAGGGGGTATACTGACTTGTGCCACACGGCCAATCACACGCCTGTGTATGAGACCCTGTGGAGCATACTAGCTTCAATTTAATTTCAACACTAGGAGACGCACGCCCGTTTCTCTGCCCGTGTGGACAAAAATAGGCCATTTGCAAGGCCAATTTGCCACCCATTTACACATACCTACATAAGTATAAATAGTACCATTTCAAGGCACAAACATGCAACCAAATCAATCCCAATTCATGCTCATTTCATGCTATACTCAAATATAACCCAAAACAACATCAACAATATGGTTCATTTATCATAATTCACATATAAGATTCAATCAACTAAACCATTCCATATATACATTATCAATCATCAATTCTACAACACATAGCTTTCCAAATTACCTAATATCATTTAGGATTATAGATTCAACTTCAACCACACAATATAGGTTAATTACTAACTCAAAATAGAACCATTTGCACATTTATAAACATCATCTACTTTCATTATCATAAGCCAACTCAAATGGCTCAAAATACATGTTCATCAAACATACCAAAATGACTCAAGCCTATACATGCCATATACCATATATACACAATTCAAAATTACCAAGTAGATGGTTGGATAATGTGACATAGTCTTTAACAATCCCCAAATCCGAGCTAGCTTTAAATTCACTATAAAACATGGGAAAAACAAACAAAGTAAGCTACAAAGCTTAGTAAGTTCATACTAAATATACTCAACAATTCATAATATACAAATCATCAATTTGAACAAGTTAATGTATCATTCATGATAATATCAAACCTTTCATAAGATTATTCATATACTTATATGCAAAGTCATAACCTTTTCTATTTGATCTTCATACTTACATGTGCATACCTGTACAAATTCATAACAAACTCATACCTTCCTGTAATACTGTCGAATACTCGATGTTTCGCACACTAAGTGCCATCGCATAACCGAGGCTATTATAATTTTGCACACTAAGTGCCTTACTCGATGTTTAGCACACTAAGTGCCATCGCTTAGCCGAAGCTATTATAATCCCGCACACTAAATGTCTTACTCGATGTTTAGCACACAAGTGCCATTGCCTATCCGAAGCTATTATAATCCCGCACACTAAGTGCCTTACTCTATGTTTCATACACTAAGTGCCATCGCATATCCGAAGCTATTATAATCCCACAAACTAAGTACTAAACACAGTCGATTTTGTTGTCGAACATGACCATAGTTTCACATATATAATTTATGCAATATCAAAGCATTAAAAGCATAATTGTAACAATATTTATCACGTATGAACATCCTCGTATTCGGAATTGATGGATCGAATTGACTACTCGATAACCTTGCTTTTCCCCCGATCTAAATCTGAATTCTTTATTTCTTGATCTACATGTATTCAAAATTAACTCATTTAATCATCTACTCATTCAATTTAATCCGAAAAACACATTTGGGCATTTTTACACATTGCCCCTAATGTTTCACATTTTTATAATTTAGTCCTTATTTCACAAAAATCACAAATTAATGAAATTCAAGACTAACCCATGCTAGCCGAATTACCATAATGCCTGATACGATCCGCCTCAGGGTGAGTCGAGTCGTATGTGAGTAGCCCGATTGTCTACGAGGAGAGGTTGAGTATTCGGAAAAATATTAGAAAATATGGATAAGTTTGCAGAAGCTTTGAATAGGTTTACTTTTACAAATGGATTTAGGTTAGAAATGGATGTGAATAAGAAATGGAGGTGATTTAGATAATGAGAAGGATAGGTTCAGCTAGAGATAAGAAAGGAAGAAGATGATGTTCGGATGGTTTGGTTTAATAGGAATGAATGAAGATGGATGAATGATAGATGTGTGATAGTTTGGTGGAGATGGAAAAATGAACTTAAACAGGAGAAACGATTCAACACTATATGAAAAGTGTCACCCCGGTTTCTATATTGTTTAAGGTGGAAGATGGAGATAGAGTGAATGACACACCAAAGGTTTGGTGATAAGTTCAAATGAACAAGTTTAAAACGCCACAAGCAACCTTGATAAGTCTAAGAAACTTGTACGAAAGATAGAGAGGAGATAACTCACTCTAGAACACAATGTTCATGAATTTGATTAAGGATCAAAAAGTCCCCTACAATAGGCTGATTACAACTATTTATAGTGTTAAAAGAGGCTAACTGAATGGTCACATATGATCAACTTAATAAGCTAATAATGAGCTGAAATAAAGCTCAAAAAACTCTTAGAATGCCAAACTAAATAACTCCATCCTTCAGTACACTTCAATTCAGCCGAATCAATGGTCTTGAATGCTTAGAAAAAACCTTTGAAATCCCCTTGGTCAACCGAATGGACACCAACAACTTTAATGAAAAATTAACTCATTAAGTGACCACTTAAACCAACAATCAGTTATGGAAGATGAAAGAAGCTGCTAGTGAATTTAATGATGTACAATGCTCCCTTTAATGAATGATAACAGCTCATTTTAATGAAGAATAATGCTTCCCCTTGAATGTAATCAAAATTCACTTGAAAAGTCTCTTTAATCAATTTGTAACAGCCCTTGAATGTAACGATTGTGAACTAAAAAGACACCTGCAATTAACACAATAAAATGAACTTATTAAACATAATTTAACACTAATTAAACTCAAACACATTAAACACTTGACTTTAATAAATGAACTAAAAGTTAAGACATCAATTAATGCAGCAACTAGTTTAATTAAAGAAGCAAAATTAAATAAACTTAAACTCATGCTGCATTAAATTATCCTAGTAACTAGATTAATTAAATAAGCTTCTTATTAAATGAAGTTCAAGAAAAACATTTATTAATTAAACTAAGATGAGTTGAATAAATCTCCAACAACTCACTTATTAAACTAAGATGCTTAAATGCATGGTTTGAAATGCAAACTAAATGAACAAATGAGTTACTTAATGCAAAACTTAATTTAATAGTGCAGACTTAAACTAACATGGGAGTTTCATAATGCAAGTCATTATTTATGATGCATACTAAAATAACATGAAAGTTACATAATGCATTACTTTATTAAATGCAGAACACACAAAGTGTAAATCTAAAATTAAAAATATGCAAACTTATTAATTTAATTAAAACTAAATTAAACTAAAAAGTCCTTAAAACATTGGCCCAATAATCAATCAGGCCTATGAGATGTTTCATCTTGCACTTGGGCCCCTCAAGTTTAGGCCACTCTCGATGGCGTCGGATGGAGTCGAACCATGATGCGACCAGGATCGTATCAATGCCCCTAGTAGCCTATAATTTACATTAATTTCACATTTTAACCACTAACTTTACATATTTCCCAATTTAATCCCTATTTTGTATTTTCACTAAAAATCACTTAACAACACTTGTATAACTATCATCAAACATTCAAAATCTATCATTAAACATCAAAACTCATGCTTATTCATCAATGAAAATATTCAAAATCTTTAACAGTTTTGTAAAATAGTCCCTGGGGTAGCTAGACTAAGCTGCAACGATCTCAAAAATGTAGAAATCATTAAAAATGGGACAAAAATCACTCACCAATTGCACAAATAAGCTTGGCCGAATGTTGAGTGTTCAACAATGGAGTTTACCCTATTATTTTCGGTTGGAGAAGAAACTAAAAGATAATAAAATGTTTTGATTTTATTTATTTTATCTTTAATAATCAATTTTCAAAATTAACCTTTAAAAACATTAGTAATTACACCAAATACCACTCCAATATCATCCACTATCTCATAAATGGTTTAATTACCACTTAAGAACCTTTACTTTAAGGTTTTATAGCTATTAAACACCTTTAGCTAATAGAACATCAATTTTGCACTTTACGCGATTTAGTCATTTTTATCAAATTGACCAACTAAAGAATAAAATTTCTTAACGAAATTTTCACACATACACTCAATCATGCTGTAAACATTATAATAATAATAAAATAAATAATTTGACCTCGAATTTGTGGTCCCAAAACTACTGTTTTGATTTTGAATAAAAACGAGCTGTTACACATTTTATACCATTTCGACATAGTATTCAAACACCTAATTAATATCATGTATTTTCCATACATATGCCTATTACATAACAAGACAACATTTGCATATTTCCATTCCATCTACTACTTGCCAAAACATACCATATTTGAACACTTATACACAACCAAAACATTACACCAAGTTAAGCCAAATCACATGGCTTTAACTTATACCACAACATGTACCAAAATCACTATCTCAAGTAACCATAACTATCATCTTTGTAACTAGCCTATATATGTATGTTCAAAGGTACCAATCGGCAACTGGATAGTGTGATGCGTGACTCTGACTTTATCCGAATCGAGCGAGTTATCGAACCTCTATAAAACATGGAAAAGAAACAGAGTAAGCTTTATAGCTTAATAAGCCTGTATAATTCAAATTTTAACTTACCATTTATACATAATCAAATAATTAAACAAAGTATATCAAATTCACTTGCCAAATGCCTATACACAAGCACTCATCAATATGTTAGTCTCATAAGTACATATAATCAACCTTTATCTCAATTTCATACATCAATGTATTATATCATGCCAAATTCATATAACAAGTATAACATATGTAACAATTCATCCTCATTCATATAATCGACAATCCATCTATATAACCAATAATTCCGTATAACCATTAGCATAATTATGCCCGTTGAACCTATTAGAATATCGAGGGATACTCGGGTGATATACATTACGTGTAATCATTAGTAATCTGTCAATTCATTATCATTTCCGCTCTTTCGAGCTATGATCAGTAAGCTCCTCGTGAGCTGATGGACAATAAGCTCTATTGAGTTGAAACGGTAAGCTCTAACGAGCTAAAAATAGTAAGCTCTTACGAGCTGATACAATAGTAAGCTCATACGAGTTGCGGTGAGTCCGCAACACATGCAGGATCTCAACCTAAACGGTAACCCTAGTGACATGTCACTCGTATCTTACGGATTCCTACGGTTCAAACAAGGCTCGGTAACCATCAGACTATATCAATGAGGCATTCAAATTTCAAATAGATCATTTATTCAATTACATACATTCATTTCAAATAATTACAAGTATTTAAAAGTTTGATTCTAATTATATAACACCTCTAACTCGAGACCATCGCCGGAATAGAGTTAAGAGGCATTACCAGACAATCAGAACGTTTCATTACTATTTCATGACACAAAGTCAAACATCAATCAAACATATTTAGTCATAAGAATATAGTCCCTTATTGAGGTCTTTGAGACCTCAAACACATGTTAGAAAAGGGTTGGGACTAAACCAGAACACATACAAAAAATCTCAGAAATTTAAAACTTTTCAAAGTTTCAGGGGCTACACGCCTGTGTGGGCAGGCCATGTGCCTCCCAACGCTAATAGACACCCCCGTGTGTCTTTTCTCATGGTCGAAACTGACTTTACTCCGCGGCCACCAAGCACGCCCATGTACCTTGGCCGTGGTCAATTCTGACTTGGCCCCATGGCCACCAAGCACGTCCATGTGCCAAGGTCGTGTACTCTTAACCAGCTACTGACTTAGCCCTATGTCACTAGGCACGCCCGTGTGCCACAATCGTGTGACAAAATAGGCTATTTGCAAGGCCAATTTGCTACCCACACAAGGGTCAATCCTATAAGCACATAAAAGCATAATTTTACACATAATTTGGCAACCAATTCCAAGTCAAGTGATCATCATATCATCACATACCATCTCATTACTAAACATGTCAACTTATAAACTAATTTGCACAACTTAAACACATTCAATCCCAAACATGATTCATCCTCAAATTCATTAGATCATACTAGCTTCAAACTATCACTAAGTTTACCATTCATAAGACATTCTCATTACCAACAAACCATACTATAATATGCATCATATATCAAAGCCATTCATACTTAAAGCCATCATATAACTAGCCACATCACATGGCTATTTACACATCTCAAATGTGATTCAAATATCTAGCCTATACATGCAATATTTCATCTATGTACATCTTTCCAAATGTACCCAAAATATATTTTCGATAGTGTGATTGAGATGCTAACGATCCCCAGATCCTAGCTAGCTTTACTAACACTGCAGAGCAGAGAAACAAATCACACAATAAGCTTTCCAAAGCTTAGTAAGTTCGAAATACAATACAATTATATCATCAATTCAAATCAATGTATATAATAACCATCACATGGATCAATTCTCTCATATTCATACCATATCATCCATAGCTAAAATACTCATTCATCCATTCATAGCTTTATCTATAAACTCATCAACCACAAAGGTTCAATACATACCTTAGCTAACACATAGTTATTCAATTTCCAAGCTACTCAATGCTCGATATTACATGTCATTCATCCTCTGATATTCTTGCAATTTAATCGGACACTCAGTGCCATATACATGTTCGAACCATATTCGTCATCGCACACTTAGTGCCTATTCTTTCAACCGACTTATCTCAGTATCGCACACACAGTGCCAAATCTATAAGTCGAAGCTTTCATAATATCGCACACACAATGCTATTAATTTCTGTTTCGATTTCAATTTCGCACACTTAGTGCCATCAATAAAATCTTGCACATAGCATCTAAATTCTCATAATCATATACATATTCATTCTGTAATACAAAAACATATCTTAATAACATGTATTATATCCGAACTTACCTCGAACGTCGAACTATCAAAACGGTCGATTAATCGAGCACTTTATCTTTGCCTCGATCTCGATCCGAACCTCTCTTTCCTTGGTCTATACACATTCAAATTCAATCCAATCAATCACAATTTCATTCAATTTAGTCCGCACACACTTATTTAGGGCATTTTACAAAATAACCCTCACATTTTCACATTTCGACAATTTAGTCCCTATTTCACAAAATCATCAGATACACAAAATTTCAAAATACATATGCTAGCTGAATTCTTTCCATGCTAATACAAGCTCATACATTTCATTTATTTCACAATTTAACCCTTCAATTTCTCATTTTCTCAATTAATCCAAAAATACTCAATTTCACTAAAAATCTCAATACAAACTATGTTAATCCAACACCAAGTTTTCATATTTCACTATCAACTAACACATAGCTCAAGTATTCATCAATGGCTCATCACAAAAACATCATCATTTCGTAAAATTACAATATGGGTTAGCTAGAGCATGAAGCAGCGATTACAAAAATGTAGAAATTATCAAAAACCGATCAAAAACACATACCCGATTTTGAATTACGCCAAGGCCGAATGTCACAAAGCTTAAAACCCCTTTCTTATTCTTGTTTTTTGGTGGAAACAAAGATGAACATGAAAAGAAATGCCACTAATTCACGTTTTTATTATAACCTTATAATATAATATAAAATAATAATTTTAACTTATCATTTTAACATATAAAAACATATATGTTATCATTATGCTGTCCACTATACTCAATTATGGTCAAATTGCATCATAAGTCCTCCTCATTATAAAGACAACCACAATTAGGTACTTATAAATCAGCACACAGCTTTTATACTTTATGCGATTAAGTTCTTTCTCTTAATTCGGCACACAATCGATAAAATTATCACACAGAATTTTCACGCAGACTATGTCACATAGATTCAAAACTAAAGATAACATTAAAATATTATTTTGACCTCGAATTTGTGGTCTCGAAACCACTGTTCTGACTAGGGTCTAAACCAAGCTGTTACAAATTATACGCACTTACCTTGAGTTGCTCGGATAAAAATATCTGCTAATCGTCAACCTTTCCTTTTCCCCGATCTAATCCCGATCTCAACTGATCTTGATCTATATATTATTAAAATCAGCTTATTTAATCAACTATTTGTTCAATTTAGTCCAAAACACACATTAGGCTATTTTACACATTTACCCTTAAACTTTTGAATTTTTACAATTTAGTCCTTATCACATAAAATTACAAATTTATGTAATTTAGTACAAACTTGTGCTTAGCCAGATTTAATACATATTACTAGTAGCCCATATTTTCAATTTATTCACACTTTTACCCACATAATTTTACATTTTTACAAATTAACCCCTTTTTGACATTTTTGTCAAAAATCACTTTATAAAACTAGTAAATTTATCAATAAACCTTCATAATCTATCATCAATATTAATTTACTCAACATTCAACAATGGTAACATGTTAAACCTTTAACAGTTTCAAAATCTAAGGTACGGGCTAGCTAGATTACGAAGCAACGATATCAAAAACGTAAAAATCATTAAAAACAACGTCAAAAATCACTTACATGCTCAAATAGCTATGGCTGAACCTTCCAAGGAATAAAAGTGGTTTTTTTCCTCTCTTATTTTAGGCTTGGAGAAGATGAAAGCACCCAAAATTTGTTTTTGTTTTATTTAATTAACCTTAATTACTAAATACCAAAATTAACCTTATTACTTAATCAAAATTACACCAATTACCATGCTATCATCATCCACTAACCACAAATGGCCTATTTACTACTTAAGGACCTTGACTTTAATTTTCTATAGCTATTTGACACTTTTAGCTAATCGAAAACAAGTTTTACGTTTTACGCGATTTAGTCCTTTTTACAGAATTAAGCATTCAAACGGTAAAATTTCTTTATGAAACTTTCACGAAATTAATCTGTCATGCTGTAAACCTTATTAAAATAATAAAATAAATATTTTGACTTTAGATTTGTGGTTCCAAAACCACTATTTTGATTTGACTAAAAACAGGTTGTTACAACTCTCCCCCTTTAGGGATTTTCGTCCCCTAAGATCTTACTAGTAAATAGGTTAGGGTATTGTTTTCTCATAGCTTCCTCGATCCCGTGTTTATGCCAAAAAAGCTTTATTAGGGCTATGCGTTTAATTCTCAAATCTTTAATTTCACGAGCTAAAATCATAATCGGTTCTTCGCTATATGTCAAATCAATCTGTATCTCAACATCTACTGGAGAAATCACATGTAAAAGATCAGATCTATATCGATGTAGCATAGAAATGTAAAAGACATTATGAATCTTTTCAAATTCTGACGGTAAATCTAGTCGATACGCTACAAGCCCTACTCTTTCGACGATCTCATACGGTCCGATAAATCGCAGACTCAGCTTTCCTTTACAGCTTTCCTCTCTTATTTTAGGCTTGGAGAAGATGAAAGCACCCAAAATTTCTTTTTGTTTTATTTAATTAACCTTAATTACTAAATACCAAAACTAACCTTATTACTTAATCAAAATTACACCAATTACCATGCTATCATCATCCACTAACCACAAATGGCCTATTTACTACTTAAGGACCTTGACTTTAATTTTCTATAGCTATTTGACACTTTTAGCTAATCGAACACAAGTTTTATGTTTTACGCGATTTAGTCCTTTTTACTGAATTAAGCATTCAAACGGTAAAATTTCTTTATGAAACTTTCACGAAATTAATTTGTCATGCTGTAAACCTTATTAAAATAATAAAATAAATATTTTGACTTTAGATTTGTGGTTCCAAAACCACTATTTTGATTTGACTAAAAACAGGTTATTACAACTCTCCCCCTTTAGGGATTTTCGTCCCCTAAAATCTTACCAGTAAATAGGTTAGGGTACTGTTTTCTCATAGCTTCCTCGATCCCGTGTTTATGCCAAAAAAGCTTTATTAGGGCTATGCGTTTAATTCTCAAATCTTTAATTTCACGAGCTAAAATCATAATCGGTTCTTCGCTATATGTCAAATCAGTCTGTATCTCAACATCTACTGGAGAAATCACATGTGAAAGATTAGATCTATATAGACGTAGCATAGAAATCTGAAAGACATTATGAATCTTTTCAAATTCTGACGGTAAATCTAGTCGATACGCTACAAGCCCTACTCTTTCGACGATCTCATACGGTCAGACAAATCGCAGACTCAGCTTTCCTTTACAGCTTTCCTCTCTTATTTTAGGCTTGGAGAAGATGAAAGCACCCAAAATTTGTTTTTGTTTTATTTAATTAACCTTAATTACTAAATACCGAAATTAACCTTATTACTTAATCAAAATTACACCAATTACCATGCTATCATCATCCACTAACCACAAATGGCCTATTTACTACTTAAGGACCTTGACTTTAATTTTCTATAGCTATTTGACACTTTTAGCTAATCGAACACAAGTTTTACGTTTTACGCGATTTAGTCCTTTTTACTGAATTAAGCATTCAAACGGTAAAATTTCTTTATGAAACTTTCACGAAATTAATCTGTCATGCTGTAAACCTTATTAAAATAATAAAATAAATATTTTGACTTTAGATTTGTGGTTCCAAAACCACTATTTTGATTTGACTAAAAACAGGTTGTTACAACTCTCCCCCTTTAGGGATTTTCGTCCCCTAAAATCTTACCAGTAAATAGGTTAGGGTACTGTTTTCTCATAGCTTCCTCGATCCTGTGTTTATGCCAAAAAAGCTTTATTAGGGCTATGCGTTTAATTCTCAAATCTTTAATTTCACGAGCTAAAATCATAATTGGTTCTTCGCTATATGTCAAATTAGTCTGTATCTCAACATCTACTGGAGAAATCACATGTGAAAGATCAGATCTATATCGACGTAGCATAGAAATGTGAAAGACATTATGAATCTTTTCAAATTCTGACGGTAAATCTAGTCGATACGCTACAAGCCCTACTCTTTTGACATCTCATACAGTCTGATAAATCGCAGACTCAGCTTTCCTTTACAGCCAAATCAAATAACATTTTTCCATGGTTACACCTTTAGAAACACTCGGTCCCCGACTTGAAACTCAATTTTTTTACGTTTTAAATCAGCATATGATTTTCTGTCGATCTGAAGCTGCTTTTAAACTATCGCAAATCGTTTTCACTTTTTCTTCAGTTTCTCTGATCAATTCAACCTCGTGAATCTTTTTCTCACTTAGTTCAGTCTAGTACAGTGGAGTTTGACATTTGCAATCGTATAAAGCTTCGTACGGTGCCATCTTTATACTCATTTAAAAACTGTTGTTATACGCGAACTCAATAAACAGTAAGTATTTTTCCCAACTTCCCTCAAACTCTAAAATACAACATCTCAACATATCTTCGAGAATCTGAATAACTCTCTCAATCTGACTGTCAGTCTGAGGATGAAAAGTAGTACTAAAGTTCAACTTTGTTCCCAGAGCTTCTTGCAGTTTTTTCCAGAATCGCGACGTAAATCTGGGATCTCTATCAGAAATAATAGATAGTAGCACCCCGTGCAATCGAACAATCTCATAAATGTACAATTCAGCTAGTCTATCAAGTGAATAATTTGTACGTACCGATATAAAATGAGCAGATTTTGTTAGTCGATCAACGACAACCTAGATAGCTGATACGAATTGCCTCGGGATTGGAAACGAGTCGTAGATGTTGCCCGATCATAAATTAGGACGCTCTCATTCAATTTGGATAAGATTGTAAGTTCGATAATTCAAGATAGCAGAATCGGTTCGGTAAGGAAATGGTTGGTGGATAAGTTGAGTAATGGATTGAAACAAGAAAGAACCTTTAATAAGAATTAAAGACCCGAATCTTATATGTTTCAAGTGGATGATGGAATAGAAGGATAGAACCGAGACCCTCTAATTAGCAAATTAGGAACCTTCGGTATAAGGGTTGAATGCCACACCCGGGAATGGATGATAAGTTTGGAAACAAAGTCGATTGACACCACTAGTAGCTAGATAAGTCAATTGAACCTTGAAGAATTAAGAGAGTGAATAACTCACTATATGAAAATTCAATAATCATCAAAAGTCCCCTCTCAAACAAAAGAAACAAATATTTATAGCCTAGAGAGCTAGTAGTCGAATGGCCATAAACAAGGCTTAATGGCTAAGTAAAATCATTCTAGAAATAGCTAGAATTTTCCATAATTTAATCCTTAAAGTATCCATCAAAATTCGGCTGAATGAAGACTCCTTAAAGCTTAAGCAAATGAATCTTCAAGAAGGTGAATGCATGGGAAGTCCACCAGCCACGTCTAGGTTCGACCAAGGCTTTAAATGGCTCATTGAATTGGCAACTATTGATGAATAAGTAGGAGCAATAATGGAGGACGTTGGACAGCCATTTATGTGTGAAAATGAAGCTTGAATGGCCACTTGGGTGTGAACAAAGCCAACCGAATAGTCCCCCATTGTGTGAACAGCAAGTGTGAACGCAAAGATGCTCTTTGGGAAGGTAATCGACCAAACATGATGTCTTTAATGTGCTGCTCTCTCTTGGCCAAATAGTCACCTTGGGGAAGCAAAAATATCCATCATTCATGCATTGATAAGGTTCATTCATGAACCTTCCCATACATGAATCTACATGCATGAATCTGCTCAATGTATCTCCCAAATTCGGCTAACCTACAAAACAATAAAAACCCATTAAATTTTAAGCCAAATTCAGCTGAACACATTAAAACCATAATCTAGACATGTTAATTAACATTTAAACAACTTAAACAAAAACTATTTAAGACATATTAAAATTCGGCTAAGTCTTGGACATTGTTAATTTATGTATTAACTAAGGCAAATTAAATGTTGTTTAAGACAAACTAAATCAACTAATTATGCTGTAGTAAATTAATTAATAATGCATATTAAAGTATGTAATGAGCTAATAGCTGAACTAGCAAGCTAAGGAAGATTCGGCTCCCATCAAGTTGTAAATTTTCGGTTCAATCTTGAACTCTTTTCGATCGTCTTTCCAAGCTTGTTCCACCACAACTGAAATGGTATTTGCAAGTTGTTTAGCACGTGCACGCGTTATTGGTCCAATGGGCAGCTTGAGGGCATCGTGAGTTACATCTTCCGTAGGCGAGTTCGTATCAATAGCATCTTTCTTTTTTGGAGTTAGGGGCAATCCTGATACAAAATCCATTGTAACTCTATCCCATTTCCACTCGTGAATCATCATAGGCTGCAGTAAACCCGATGGTACTTGATGTTCATCACAAATCATCAACTGGGTATTCATTGCTCGTAATGCAAACAAAGATTTTCGACTCTGGGCATAGCAACAACATTAGCTTTTCCTGGGTGATTATCAATCACAAATTCATAATCTTTCAATAACTCAAGCTATCTTCATTGTCGCAGATTCAAATCTTTTTGTGACATCAAATATTTTAAGCTTTTGTGATCCGTATAAATGTGACATTTTTCACCATATAAGTAGTGTCGCCAAATTTTCAATACGAACACAATTGCAGCCAACTCTAAGTCATGCGTCGGATAGTTCTTTTCGTGTAGTTTCAATTGTCGGGAAGCATAAGCTATAACTTTTCCTTCTTGCATATTAGAACACATCCCAGACCATTTAATGATGCGTCACTATAAATCACGAACTCTTTCCCTGATTCAGGTTGAACCAGAATTGGTGCTTCAATTAACAATACTTTCAACTGTTCGAAACTCTGTTGACATTTTTTTGACCATTTGAATTTCACATTTTTCTGAAGCAGTCGTGTCATTGGTGTCGCAATAATCGGAAATCCTTTCATGAATCTTCGGTAATAGCCCACTAAGCCCAGAAAACTACGGACTTCAGACACATTTCTCGATGGTTTTCAATCAACGATAGCAGAAATCTTAGTCGAGTCAACTTGAATACCTTCAGCTGAAACAATATGCCCCAGAAATCCAACCTCTAGGAGCCAAAACTCACATTTGTTGAACTTTGCAAATAATTGCTTATCATGTAGAGTTAGTAACACAACTCTCAAGTGCTCAGTATGTTCAGGTTCATCTCACGAATAGATCAGAATGTCATCAATGAATACAACAACAAATCTATCTAAATACGGTCTGAATATTCGGTTCATCAAGTCCATGAAAACTGCAGGAGCATTAGTTAATCCGAAAGGCATAACCAGGAATTCATAATGTCTGTACCTCTTTCTGAACGCGATTTTTGACACATCTGACTCTTTAACTCGCAACTGATAATAACCCGATCTCAAATCAATCTTTGAAAATACTGTAGCCCCTTTCAACTGATCAAATAAATCATCAATTTGCGGTAGAGGGTTTTTGTTTTTTATAGTCACTTTATTCAGCTGTCTGTAATCAATACTATAACAGCCCGGTTTATACCCTAGTCAGAATAGTGGTTTTTGGACCACAAATTTGAGTCAAAAATATTTTAATATTATTTTCCATATTTACAGTATGTGAATTAATATCTGCAAAAGTTTCGTATGAAAATTTTACCGCTTATGTGCCGATTTGATAAAAAGTACTTAATCGGAGGAAATGCAAAAGTTGTATGCTACATGATATGTGTAACATCCTGCACTAGGGTGGTTTGCAATGTATTTTTATTTATTGCATGATTGCCTAAATAAATGCATGTGTTATGGTTTGGTCAGAGATCCCGAGTTGAGTCGGGTATAGGATTAAAAAGTTCCTTAAGTACTTGGGATGAAAAGGCTAAGTGTATAAGCCTTATTATTAATTTGGGGCGAATTTCAACACAAGGGAATGGCTGGCGGAGTGGTTAGGGAGCTGCTAAGAAGGCTAGAAGGTGCGACTAGGCGAGGGTTCGAGTCGCGTGGAGGAAGTTTATTTTTGGCATGTAGGAAGGCTTATTGAGAAAGGGTTTAAATAATAATTGTAGCAGGCTTGTGGCATATTAAATGCCCTGGCCGAGTGGCGTGGAGGCGTGATGTCCAATTAATTCTCAAGGGCCCATGTTCGAATCCTGACAATGGCGCAAGGAGAGTTTAATTTTGGTTTTTGGCGTCGACGCGAAGGAAGGCTCAAAAGGAAATTGGTGACTAGTTATGTCACAGATAAACGCCTGGGCCGAGTGGCAAGAGGCGCTAGGGAAGGACTACTACATAGAGGTCCAGTGTTCGAGCCCTAGGAACCGCACTTAAGGCATTTTAAACTTTTGCTCATTAGCGCTTAAACTAGAGAAGCCATTGGGAAAGGATTAAAAGGAATGTGCGACGCAATCTTGACATGAAAGTCAAGCTGGCCGAGTGGCTGAGGCTTGGAGAGGAGTGTCTCGGGTCCGGGGATCGAAACCCATGCGCAGCGCCTGGAAGCATTCTTTTTGCTAT
This sequence comes from Gossypium australe, assembly GCA_005393395.2. Taxonomy (NCBI): domain Eukaryota; kingdom Viridiplantae; phylum Streptophyta; class Magnoliopsida; order Malvales; family Malvaceae; genus Gossypium; species Gossypium australe. The sequence continues at coordinate 31,993,317 of CM016620.1, forward strand.
GGCCGGCGTGTTTTGGGTATTGGCATGCACATGCACGCGTGGAAACAAGACTTGTTGGCTGCATGTTTCTTTTATCCTTTTAGTATTGTTATCTTATTTTTTTTGAAGCATGGGTTAATTTGTTTCCTCTTAATTTATTTGTTGAATATAGAGAGAATATTGTGGGGACATTAAACAATAATAAGGGTGCACTCTTTTTCCAATAGAGATGGGAGAATGTTTAAACAAATAAGGTTTTATTATTTCTATGGTATTGGGCAAGTAAAACAAGGAGGAAGCATGGCCGACCATAAGGTTTTGGCAAAAGTTTAGCATGGCCGAAACTCTTGGTGCTTCTTACTCCATTTTGTGCTAGCCGAATAAGGGGAAATATGAGAGGCTTGACACTCTCGGTTTGAAGGTGTTTTAGACAAGAAGGAAGCTGGGCCAAATTTCTTCAGCATAACTATGTTTCTTCCCTTTGTGAACACGGCCGAATGGAGCTTTGCCTTGGGGGAGTTGCTCGATCAGTTTTGAGAGCTTGGAGGTGCTGAAAATTTCTTGGGGTTGGTTCTACTTTCCCTTCAAGCCGTTTCTTGGCCGAACTTGGGGACCTTGAGAACGTGAGCTTCCGGTTTGGAGAGTGTTATCAAGTTCAAAGGTTGGTAAGTATTCCTCCTTAATTTCGATTTTGACTCATCATCCCTAGTGTATGCCGAAAGCATGAGTTTAAGGCCCTTGTAAGGGTAGGCCGAATGGGTATAGGCCATTTTAAAATTTTAAATGTTTGCTGGTGTAGCCGACACCAAGGAGCACCTTGGATTTTGATTCTTCGGAGGATCTCAACAAGTCAAACAATAACTTGGGATTTCGGTAAGCTTAGAATAGTTAAGAATTTCGGCCAAAGGCCATTCTTGGTATTCTTGTATAACCGAATTTGTACTTTGATTTTAGGAAGGGATTAATCAGCTAGAAATCAGAAGTTTTTTTCAGGATTTCAATCACAATTGGTTCGTGTCGATAAAGGTTCGGCCTAGGGCCCTGTTTTGATTATGTTACGACCAATAACTTTGGAATTTGTTAGCAAATCAAATAAGAACCCTAAATACTAACCTATGATGGCCGAATATAGGAGCTATACGAGGACGTTTCGGGACTTCTGTAATATCGCATAGATACGGATTGCTAGTTAAATCTTCGATTAAATAGGTGTGTAAGCTCTTACACACTTTATTAGTATAAACTGTTATTTGATAATATTATAACCTCTCATGTGGTAACTTTACCTAGTGGGCATAAGCTGGGTTTCGGGTAAGTCTCCTATTACTCGATCTACGATATATGTTGTGCATGCCATCATATGCTGTTAAATGCTATGTTATATACGATTGCATGATATATGGGATCATGATACTTGTTATGTGAGCATGATGATGGCGGGATTGATGAGAGGGAGTAAAAATCGTGTCGACGGACACCAGTGTTTTGGTAACACATTGTGACTACGGTCACCAGAGGTTTGGTACCTCCAGAGGTTTGGCACCTCATAGCGTCTCGTCCCTGTGGCTTAGTACCACCGTGGGTTGGCCCCACATTTGAGATACGGGATCGACGCCAGTGATTTGGTATCACACGATGGGTTGGCCCCATCATTTGATTGTGACTTCGGGTCACCAGTGGTTTGGCACCACCAGTGGTTTGGCACCACACGTATTGACGGATATCGTGACTATAAGTCACCAGTGGTTTGGCACCACCAGTGGTTTGGTACCACACGGGGTAGAAAAGGAGCATGGATGGCTAGGTTGGGTTGCATAATTGCATGTCATACTAATATCTTGTGTATGAGTGTTATTTCCGGGTTGGGGATTTATACACTGAGTCTTGGTGACTCACCCCTTCCCATATCATCTTGCAGGTGAGTAGAGCGCGGATGCGGAGCCGAGGAGAGCTCGAGGCGGCCATGTTGGTTTTGTGGACTTGAAATTTTATTTTGCCCCATTTTAAGTTTATTATTCACTACAATTCGATTGGGTTGTAATATGGTCGCTTATTATTATTTTGGATGGTTAGGTAGTTGTTTTTACTTTATTATATAACTGATGAACTTACGAACGGTTATGCAAATCGGTTAAAAGAAACGTTTTCAAAAATAAGTACTCGTACGCGTTTTCAAAAATGTTACCATCGGGTAACGAAATTTTCTAAGCTATTGATCACTCTATTGTTCTAAAATTTAAATGATCAAATGGTTTTAAAGGAAGAAAGGATTTTCAACTCAATCGGATTTACCAAATCAACCCACTTGAGTTTTAACGAACACCGTTTTATACCCTTAACAAATTTTTTTTTTTAAATTTCTACTATTAATCCAAACCTTTCAAACTTCTTTTTATTCCGTGACATACCAGATCCGGTCATGGCTCGTGGGCCGGGTTTGGGGTGTTACAATTGTGGTATCAGAGCCAGGTTCAAAACCCGGCTGTGAGGGCCTAAGACCTAAAAATGTTTATGCTAGATAAGCTTTTGAAAACCTCTTTGAAAATGGTTTCGGTGAACAACATGGCGTCGAGTCTCCGGCACCGATCCGCTCTTGTAAGTATCTCTAATTTATATGTGAATGATTATCTGTAAAAGGGGTAGAAATGGGACGTAGACAGTATGAAAGGTATATGAACCCTAGGACTAGTTTACCCCAAACAATCGTATAAGAGTCATAATTGCCTAATTAAACAAACCCATGACTAAGTCATCGAGTTAAGGTGTGGTAACCCTTGTACGCATGTCTAGGATTGGATCCGGAAGAGCTTGGTATTTAAGTGGTCTTAGCGACTCACCTCCTCTTCGCGGGAATCCTACCTGGTGCGTAGCTTTGGTTCACCCAAACCGTGAGGACTTGTTCGTGGGCTAAACCCTATTATTAAAACCTGAAAGGGAATTAGCCACATTTTATAAAAACTCTAGTTTTAAGGACTTCCCTCAAACTGTAAGATTTATATTACAAAAATTCTTTTGATTTATGGACATTTTAAAATACCCTTAGTAGTAAATTACAAAAATACCCCTAGTTTTAAAATCTAAGCTACCCCAAAATTTTAACAAAATTTTCTTATACCCAAGGTCCCTAAATTGCAAAATATCAAAAGTGTCGTGATTTTGGAAAATTACGAAATTGCCTTTAATTTGCAAATTACCAAAATGACCCTGATTTTCAAAGTTTTGCAACACTACCAATTTGGGAAGACAATTTTTCAAAAAGAACCCCAAGTTTTGCAAATTTTTAAATTTCCCTTGATTTGTCAAGATTTACAAACTTACTTTGTTTTATTACCAAAATACCCCTGTAGGGTAAATGACGAAAATACCCCCGGGTTAAGAAATGGGTCAAAAAGAGTGATGGAATAAGTGAATGTGTATCTTCGAATTACGATAGAAGACTTGAAACTTGGTTGATCGAAAGAACAACTTCTTAATTTCGCCATAAGATTCTTTGCTAATAATCAGTGGAACATTGACTAACTCATAAAACTTTTTAAGACAGATTGCGCCTTAAGAAATGAGTTCTAGAGGTCGCGGCCATTGGGGACGCGGTAGAGGCCGGATGGCCATGACAGAATCAGTTAGGTCGGGCCAAGGATCGGATAATGAGATACCACCTCCACCACCACCCCCAACTTTTGGTGATGGACATCCGGATCAGACGGGGGGTGAGTCGGTATCGCAGGCTATGCTGTGTGTTCTAGAAATGATGGCTGAGACCAGTAGAGGTACGGGAGCTTGGAAGTCTGTATCTGAGCGGCTCCGATCCAATAGAGCTGAAGTATTTCGGGGTGTATCAGGTGTCGCACCCAGTACAGCCGAATATTGGTTAGAATCAACTGAGAGGATCATGGACGATCTCGATTTAACAAATGAGGAGAAGCTGAAAGGGGCGGTGTCGCTTCTAAAAGATAAGTCATACCAGTGGTGGCTCACGGTTCGAGACGGCGCTACAGCAGACGACCTTACTTGGGAATACTTCAAAGCTACTTATCAGAAGAAGTATGTGGGCACCAGCTACACTGATACTCAGAGGAAAACCTTTCTGGGACTGGTGCAAGGAAATAAGTCGGTATCTGAGTATGAGGCAGAATTCCTGAGACTGAGCCGCTATGCTCGGGGAGTTGTGTCAACTGAGCATGATCGTTGCGTCCGTTTTGAAGACGGACTTAGGGATGACTTAAGGCTGTTGATTGCTCCACAACAGGTACGTGAGTTTGCTGTTCTGGTAGAAAAGGCTAAGGTAGCCGAAAGGGTCCGGGAGTCTGTGAGGCAGAGCTATGATAGGAGCAAGCAGAAAAGAGGTGTAGGATCGTCTGGATCGGGAAATAATGCACAAAAGAGGGCCAGACAGAGTGGGCCAAATCAGGCTGGAAGGACCATGGCTACTAATCAGAGACTGGCTCAGTGTAATCGCTATGGGAAGTCACATTGGGGAGGTTGTTACACCGGTGAGAGGGGTTGCTTTGAATGTGGATCTTCGGATCACCGTGTGGGGATTGTCCTCGGAAGTTGGCAAGGAATCAGCCAGAGGGTCAGAACCGTACTCCAGCAAGGAATGTGGGACCACCGCAGAGGGCTCGTGGTAATGGTAGAGGAGGCAATGGTCCTAATCGAGGTCGCGGAATTCAGGGCAGAGGAGCAGGCAACACCGAAGCTAGGCAGCCTGGCTTAGTCTACGCAGCGAGGCGTCGCGAGGAGGGTGACGCACCGAACGTCATCACCGGTACGTTCCTAATTTTCGGTCTCCCTTATGTTGCATTAATTGATGTGGGTTCGACGCATTCATACATTGCCAGTAGTGTGGTAGAGGCTATGAACTTGGATTTTGAGACTGCTTCTAGCGAGATGACTGTAATTAGCCCTCTAGGACACTGTGTGATGGTGAACAAGCTATATAGAGATATACCCCTAGAACTCCAAGGGGTAGTGTTTGTGGCTGATCTGATGGAACTGCCGTTTGAGGAGTTCGACCTAATTCTTGGAATGGACTGGCTGGTTAAGTATCAGGCAAGGTTGGATTGCGCTGCTAAGCGCATGATTCTAAAGACGGCTAAGGGTGATGAAGTGGTCATGATAGGTAACAGAAGAGACTATCTATCTAATGTAGTGTCTGCCTTGAAGGCCGAGAAAATGATCAGAAAAGGGTGTGAAGCATTGTTGGTTCAAATTTGTGCCTTGGAGGCTAAGGAGTCAGCAGTTGAGAAGGTCCGAACTGTAGGGGAATTCGCTGATGTGTTTCCTGAAGAACTTCCGGGTCTGCCTCCAGATCGGGAAGTGGAGTTCGGCATAGACTTGTTGCCCGGGACGACACCTGTGTCTATAGCACCCTATCGAATGGCACCAAAGGAGTTGGTGGAACTGAAGGCTCAAATTCAGGAACTCTTGGATAGAGGGTTCATTCGACCTAGTATATCTCCGTGGGGAGCACCTGTGCTGTTTGTCAAGAAGAAAGACGGGTCAATGCGGATGTGTATCGACTATCGTCAGCTTAACAAGTTAACGATCAAAAACAGGTATCCGTTGCCTCGGATTGATGACCTGTTTGATCAACTAAAGGGTGCATCGGTGTTCTCAAAGATAGATCTTAGGTCGGGCTATCATCAACTTGAGGTAAAGGAGGCTGATGTGCACAAGACGGCATTTCGTACCCGGTATAGGCATTACGAGTTCTTAGTGATGCCGTTTGGGTTGACCAACGCGCCGGCAGTGTTCATGGACTTAATGAATAGGGTGTTTCAGCAATACTTAGATCAATTTGTCGTGGTGTTTATAGACGACATATTGGTTTACTCGAAGACGGAGGAAGAGCATGATAGACATTTGCGCATAGTTCTACAAGTACTGAGGGAGGAGCAGTTGTATGCCAAATTCAGTAAGTGCGAATTTTGGCTTAGGGAGGTGACCTTCTTGGGTCACGTGGTGTCAGCGGAAGGGATTAGAGTGGACCCTCGCAAGGTTGAAGCGGTGTTGGACTGGAAACCACCTAGGACAGTGGCGGAAATTTGAAGTTTTCTGGGTCTGGCCGGGTATTATCGAAGATTTGTGGAAGGATTCTCCTTAATCGCAGCACCGTTGACTAAGCTATTAAGGAAAGGAGTCCCATTTGTTTGGTCAGAGAAACAACAAGAAAGTTTTGATAAGCTAAGAAAGATTCTAACGGAAGCTCCCGTTTTGGTACAGCCTGAGGCAGGGAAATTGTTCACGGTTTATTGTGATGCATCCCAAAATGGTTTGGGATGAGTGCTGATGCAGGAAGGGAAGGTAGTGGCCTATGCATCCCGTCAGCTAAGACCGCATGAGGTCAACTATCCGACTCACGACTTGGAGTTAGCGGCAGTGGTCTTCGCTTTGAAAATATGGAGGCACTACTTATATGGGGAGAAATCGATAGTGTACACGGATCACAAAAGTCTGAGGTATCTTTTGACGCAAAAGGACTTAAATTTGAGACAACGCCGATGGATTGAACTGTTGAAGGACTACGACTGTTCAATTGAGTACCACCCAGGCAAGGCTAACGTGGTGGCTGATGCGTTGAGCCGAAAGGTCGTGACAGACTTAAGGGCGATGTTTGCTCGTCTTAGTCTATACGACGACGGAAGCCTTTTGGCCGAGCTACAAGTTAAGCCAACTTGGATCGAGGAGATTAAGGAAAAGCAATTAGGGGATGACCGTTTAAACGCGCGGAGGTTGCAAGTTCGAGATGGTGGTTTGGAAGGGTATAGTTTGTCTGGTGATGGTGTGTTATGCTTTCAAGGGCGGCCTTGCATGCCGAATGATGTGGGATTGAGGCAAAGAATTCTTCAGGATGCACATAGCAGCCCATACGCTATGCATCCTGGAGGTAGCAAGATGTATGGAGATCTACGGAAGCAGTTCTGGTGGCCAGGATTGAAGCGTGAGGTAACAGAATTCGTGGGAAGGTGTCTCACGTGTCAGCGAGTAAAGGCTGAACATCAGTTGCCATCTGGGTTACTTCAACCGATGAAGATTCCTCAGTGGAAATGGGAGAGGATCACTATGGACTTCGTCAGTGGGCTACCCCTCACGCCCAGCAAGAAGGACGCAGTTTGGTTGATCGTGGACCGTCTGACCAAGTCAGCTCATTTCATTCCAGTAAGAGTGGATTACTCGCTCCAGAAGTTAGCTAAGTTGTATGTGGCGGAGATAGTGAGGTTGCATGGCGTGCCAGTATCGATCATCTCAGACAGAGATCCCAGATTTACGTCGAGGTTTTGGAGAGCACTGTATCAGGCCTTGGGTACACGGTTGGATTTCAGTACAGCATTCCATCCACAGTCTGACGGGCAGTCGGAAAGGGTTATTCAAATTTTAGAGGACATGTTAAGAGGCTGCGTTTTGGACTTCAGAGGTAGTTGGGAAGAGTTTTTGCCGTTAGCTGAGTTCGCATACAACAATAGTTATCAGGCAAGCATTAAGATGGCACCTTATGAAGCGTTATATGGTAGGAGGTGTCGCACGCCTACTTGCTGGACAGAGTTGGGTGAGCGACGGATGTTAGGACCAGAATTGGTTGCAGAAACTGAGGATAAGGTGAAGAAGATCCAAGCTCGGTTGAAAGAAGCCTCGGATAGGCAAAAGTCTTATGCTGATCTCAAGCGGAGGGACATAGAACTTGCCGTAGGAGACGAAGTTTTTCTGAAGGTCTCACCATGGAAGAAAGTGTTAAGAATTGGGAAGAAGGGCAAATTAAGTCCAAGGTTCATTGGACCGTTTAAGGTGTTGAGACGAGTGGGGCCGGTGGCTTATCAGCTCGAGTTACCTGCAGAATTGAGTCAGATTCATGATGTGTTCCATGTCTCCATGCTTAGACGCTATCGTTCTGATCCATCACACGTCTTGGCAGTTGAGGAAGTTGAGGTGAGTCCAGATTTGACGATGGAAGAGGAACCTGTGCAGATTCTAGATCGGGATGTGAAAGTTTTGCGTAGGAAGTCAGTTCCTTTAGTGAAGGTCCTATGGCGGAATCATGGCGTGGAGGAAGCTACGTGGGAGCCCGAGGATGCGATGCGGCAGCAATACCCCCAACTCTTCTGACCCAGGTAATTTCAAGGACGAAATTATTTTAAGGGGGTAGAACTGTAACATCCTGCACTAGGGTGGTTTGCAATGTATTTTTATTTATTGCATGATTGCCTAAATAAATGCATGTGTTATGGTTTGGTCAGAGATCCCGAGTTGAGTCGGGTATAGGATTAAAAAGTTCCTTAAGTACTTGGGATGAAAAGGCTAAGTGTATAAGCCTTATTATTAATTTGGGGCGAATTTCAACACAAGGGAATGGCTGGCGGAGTGGTTAGGGAGCTGCTAAGAAGGCTAGAAGGTGCGACTAGGCGAGGGTTCGAGTCGCGTGGAGGAAGTTTATTTTTGGCATGTAGGAAGGCTTATTGAGAAAGGGTTTAAATAATAATTGTAGCAGGCTTGTGGCATATTAAATGCCCTGGCCGAGTGGCGTGGAGGCGTGATGTCCAATTAATTCTCAAGGGCCCATGTTCGAATCATGACAATGGCGCAAGGAGAGTTTAATTTTGGTTTTTGGCGTCGACGCGAAGGAAGGCTCAAAAGGAAATTGGTGACTAGTTATGTCACAGATAAACGCCTGGGCCGAGTGGCAAGAGGCGCTAGGGAAGGACTACTGCATAGAGGTCCAGTGTTCGAGCCCTAGGAACCGCACTTAAGGCATTTTAAACTTTTGCTCATTAGCGCTTAAACTAGAGAAGCCATTGGGAAAGGATTAAAAGGAATGTGCGACGCAATCTTGACATGAAAGTCAAGCTGGCCGAGTGGCTGAGGCTTGGAGAGGAGTGTCTCGGGTCCGGGGATCGAAACCCATGCGCAGCGCCTGGAAGCATTCTTTTTGCTATGGCCGGCGTGTTTTGGGTATTGGCATGCACATGCACGCGTGGAAACAAGACTTGTTGGCTGCATGTTTCTTTTATCCTTTTAGTATTGTTATCTTATTTTTTTGAAGCATGGGTTAATTTGTTTCCTCTTAATTTATTTGTTGAATATAGAGAGAATATTGTGGGGACATTAAACAATAATAAGGGTGCACTCTTTTTCCAATAGAGATGGGAGAATGTTTAAACAAATAAGGTTTTATTATTTCTATGGTATTGGGCAAGTAAAACAAGGAGGAAGCATGGCCGGCCATAAGGTTTTGGCAAAAGTTTAGCATGGCCGAAACTCTTGGTGCTTCTTACTCCATTTTGTGCTAGCCGAATAAGGGGAAATATGAGAGGCTTGACACTCTCGGTTTGAAGGTGTTTTAGACAAGAAGGAAGCTGGGCCAAATTTCTTCAGCATAACTATGTTTCTTCCCTTTGTGAACACGGCCGAATGGAGCTTTGCCTTGGGGGAGTTGCTCGATCAGTTTTGAGAGCTTGGAGGTGCTGAAAATTTCTTGGGGTTGGTTCTACTTTCCCTTCAAGCCGTTTCTTGGCCGAACTTGGGGACCTTGAGAACGTGAGCTTCCGGTTTGGAGAGTGTTATCAAGTTCAAAGGTTGGTAAGTATTCCTCCTTAATTTCGATTTTGACTCATCATCCCTAGTGTATGCCGAAAGCATGAGTTTAAGGCCCTTGTAAGGGTAGGCCGAATGGGTATAGGCCATTTTAAAATTTTAAATGTTTGCTGGTGTAGCCGACACCAAGGAGCACCTTGGATTTTGATTCTTCAGAGGATCTCAACAAGTCAAACAATAACTTGGGATTTCGGTAAGCTTAGAATAGTTAAGAATTTCAGCCAAAGGCCATTCTTGGTATTCTTGTATAACCGAATTTGTACTTTGATTTTAGGAAGGGATTAATCAGCTAGAAATCAGAAGTTTTTTTCGGGATTTCAATCACAATTGGTTCGTGTCGATAAAGGTTCGGCCTAGGGCCCTGTTTTGATTATGTTACGACCAATAACTTTGGAATTTGTTAGCAAATCAAATAAGACCCCTAAATACTAACCTATGATGGCCGAATATAGGAGCTATACGAGGACGTTTCGGGACTTCTGTAATATCGCATAGATACAGATTGCTAGTTAAATCTTCGATTAAATAGGTGTGTAAGCTCTTACACACTTTATTAGTATAAACTGTTATTTGATAATATTATAACCTCTCATGTGGTAACTTTACCTAGTGGGCATAAGCTGGGTTTCGGGTAAGTCTCCTATTACTCGATCTACGATATATGTTGTGCATGCCATCATATGCTGTTAAATGCTATGTTATATACGATTGCATGATATATGGGATCATGATACTTGTTATGTGAGCATGATGATGGCGGGATTGATGAGAGGGAGTAAAAATCGTGTCGACGGACACCAGTGTTTTGGTAACACATTGTGACTACGGTCACCGGAGGTTTGGTACCTCCAGAGGTTTGGCACCTCATAGCGTCTCGTCCCTGTGGCTTAGTACCACCGTGGGTTGGCCCCACATTTGAGATACGGGATCGACGCCAGTGATTTGGTATCACACGATGGGTTGGCCCCATCATTTGATTGTGACTTCGGGTCACCAGTGGTTTGGCACCACCAGTGGTTTGGCACCACACGTATTGACGGATATCGTGACTATAAGTCACCAGTGGTTTGGCACCACCAGTGGTTTGGTACCACACGGGGTAGAAAAGGAGCATGGATGGCTAGGTTGGGTTGCATAATTGCATGTCATACTAATATCTTGTGTATGAGTGTTATTTCCGGGTTGGGGATTTATACACTGAGTCTTGGTGACTCACCCCTTCCCATATCATCTTGCAGGTGAGTAGAGCGCGGATGCGGAGCCGAGGAGAGCTCGAGGCGGCCATGTTGGTTTTGTGGACTTGAAATTTTATTTTGCCCCGTTTTATGTTTATTATTCACTACAGTTCGATTGGGTTGTAATATGGTCGCTTATTATTATTTTGGATGGTTAGGTAGTTGTTTTTACTTTATTATATAACTGATGAACTTACGAACGGTTATGCAAATCGGTTAAAAGAAACGTTTTCAAAAATAAGTACTCGTACGCGTTTTCAAAAATGTTACCATCGGGTAACGAAATTTTCTAAGCTATTGATCACTCTATTGTTCTAAAATTTAAATGATCAAATGGTTTTAAAGGAAGAAAGGATTTTCAACTCAATCGGATTTACCAAATCAACCCACTTGAGTTTTAACGAACACCGTTTTATACCCTTAACAAAAATTTTTTTTTTAAATTTCTACTATTAATCCAAACCTTTCAAACTTCTTTTTATTCCGTGACATACCAGATCCGGTCATGGCTCGTGGGCCGGGTTTGGGGTGTTACAATATGTGTGTCGAATTGACATTGTATATTAAATGTGAGGTCCTTATGTTGTAAATGGACCATTGAATTTATGAATGGACATATATGCCAAGGGTTAGTGGATTTTAAATTTGTTTAATAAGGCTATTTTGGTAAATGATGAATTAATGTTTATTAATTAAACAAAACATGATTTTTGCTTCATCTTTTCATCAATTTGCCGAAAATCAAAAAGAAAACAAGGGTTCAAAGTTTTCAAATGTTCGGCCTTGTTAAAGCTTAATTAAGGTATGAGTTTTGTTGGGTTTTTAATGATTTTTACGTTTTCGTGATCATTGCTTTGTGTTCTATCAAGCCCATGCCTAAATTTCAGAAATTGTTGATGATTGTGTGATGTGCCATTGATGATTTTGTGAGCTTAATGATATTATTTGGTGAAATATGAAAGTTTGGTGTTAGATAAACATGTTTTCTATTGGGATGTTTGATGAATTTGTTTATTATCGACTAAATTGAGAAAAGTATAAAATGAGGGGATAAAATGTGAAATAAATGAAAGATATGGGCTTATATGGACTAATGGAATATTCGGCCGAGCATGTGTATAAGGAAATTATGTGTATTTTGTGATTTTATGAAATAGGGACTAAAATGTCAAAATGTGAGGGATAATTTGTAAAATTCCCTAAATATATGTATATGGATTGAATTGAATGATTTGGTGAATGAATAAGCTAAATTTGAATGTGTATAGATCAAGAACTAAAGAAAACGAAATTAAATCGGGGAAAATCTAAAGTAGTCGAATAATCATTTATTTCTATCCGAATCCGTACGAGGTAAGTCTATATACAAATAAATGTGTTTGAATTGAATTATTATTGCTTATATGTTAATGAAATTGATGAAAGGCTATTGGAGCTGAATATTTGAAATTCGAGAAAATTCTGATAATGTGACGACATCCGAAAAGCCCCGTACGAACCATAGGAATAGTTAGGATACATATGTCATGACATAGGATTTCGATACGAGTTATCGTGTAAGATCACGTCTGGATCGTTGGAATCGATTTGAGATTTACGTGTAAGACCATGTCTGGGACATCGGCATCGTATATTATTTCGTGTAAGACCCTGTCTGGGACAAAGGCATCGATATTTAATTACATGTAAGACCACATCTAGGATGTTGGCATTGTATGAGCTTTCCAAGCTATCCGAGTATCCTGTATGATTCCGAATGGCTCAACGGGCATTTCGAGAAATGAATGAGTATACGAATGTGCATCCGAATTTCGGTACATATGTATGTATATGAAATTTGGCAATGAAAGGTATGTATGTATATGATCAATTGATATGTGCGCTACATTACATGACATGTGATTATGAGCAAGTGAACATGATCAATTAAGATATAAAAGAAATATGACTTGTGATTGTGTTATTCCATGAACCATATGTATGAAATGGTTTATAATTGTTCTATGTGATAAGTTTATTTGTATATGGCTTACTAAGCTTTTGAAAGCTTACTTTGTGTGTGTTTGTATTGTTTTATAGATTATCGAAGCTACTGGTAGCTCTGGGATCGTCAAGGATCATCACTACACTATCGAACTCTATTTTGGTACCTTTTGGAAGTGTAAATGTTAAAAGTATGGCATGTATAGGCTAGGACTAGTGTGATATGTTTTGAGATGTGCATTTTATAGCCATGTGATATGGCTTGCTTGTGGAAGAAAATATGGTTTGGATGTGGTACATGATTTGTGCTAAGTAATGGTATGTTTTGATGTTTATAAATGACCAAAAGAACTGGTCAATTTGGTATGTGCTTTGTTGAGAATTTGGTAAGATTTTAGTATGAAAATGGAAGTGATATTTTGGGATATTGATCATGTATGAACTAATGAGTTGTTATGAGATTTTAGTATGTTTTGGTTTAGGTTTTGAGCATGAAATTGGTTGATGAGGAGATGGTTTAAATGGTGTATGTTTTGTGCTTGAAATTGGCTGGAAATGGGACATATTTGTTGCTTGTTTGATGCTTGTAGGGAGGACCCAAATTGGGTGGCAAATTGGCCTAGTAAATGGCCTATTTTCTACCCACACGGGCAGGGACAAGGGCGTGTGTCTCTGCCGTGCTGCTCGAGGGCCACTTTGTAGTGAACCTGGGCAGAGCACACAATCGCACACACAGGCGTGTGCTAGGCCGTGTGGCCCAGTCAATATACTCTCCAGGTTTGACACGGCCCAGACACGGGCGTGTGGTCATTTCAAATAGCCACACGGTGTAACACCCCTAACCTGTATCCATCACCGGACTAGGGTTACGAGGTATTACCGATCGAATCATAACATTTAAACAATCATTGCTCACACATCAGCATATCATAGTTAATCAATAACACAAAGTCCCTTTAGAAGGTCTACGAGACCTTAAACATGCTTTACAAGTGGTTCGGGACTGAACCGATCACATTTAAAATTTTTACGAAACTTTAAAAAATTTTCTTCAAAACAGGGCACACGCCCGTGTGGCTAAGCCATGTGCCTCACACGGCCATGCCTTAGACCATGTCTTACCCCGTGTGCAACACTGACTTGGGTCACACGGCCTGTCACACGCCCGTGTGTCTAGCCTGTGTGCATCACTGACTTGAATGTATACTCATTCATTTCTCGAAATGCCCGTTGAACCGTTCGGAATCAAATAGGATACTCGGATAGCTTAGGAAGCTCGTACAATGCCAACGTCCTAGACGTGGTCTTACATGTAATTAAATATCGATGCCTCTGTCCCAAACAGGGTCTTACACGAAATTATATACGATGCCGATGTCCTAGACCTGGTCTTACACGTAAATCTCAAATCGATGCCAACGTCCCAGACGTGGTGTTACACAATAACTCATATCGGGATCCTATGTCATGACATATGTATCCTAACTATTCCTATGGTTCGTACGGGGCTTTTCGGACGTCATCACATTATCAGAATTTTGCTCGAATTTCACATATTTAGCTCCAATAGCCATATATCACAACTCATTCACATATAAGCAATAATAATTCATTTCAAACACATTTATTTGTATATCGACTTACCTCGTATGGGAAAGAACAAAAATGAATGGCTATTCAACTACTTTCGATTTCCCCTGATCTAATTCTGTTTTCTTTGGTTCTTGATCTATACACATTCAAATTTAACTCTTTTATTCACCAAATCATTCAATTCAATCCATTTGCACATATTTAGGGCATTTTACAAATTAGCCCTCATATTTTCACATTTTAACACTTTGTCCTTATTTCACAAAATCACAAAATACACATAATTTCCTTATACAAAGGCTTAGCCGAATATTCCCTTAGCTCATATTATTCCACATATTTCATTTATTTCACATTTTATCCCCTCAATTTCTCATTTTCACAATTTAGCCCATAATAATCAAATTCATCAAAAATCCTAATACAAAATACATTTATCTATCATCCAACATTTATTTTCTATTATCAAACCTCACAAAGCTCACATTATCAACAATGGCATAACTCAAAATCATAATCAATTTCATGAATTTAAGCATGGGCTAGCTAGAACACTTAACAAAGATCACAAAAACATAAAAATAATCAAAAACAGAACAAAAACGAACTTACAATTGAGCCTTGAAATAACCGAATGTTTCAAAGCTTCCAAGCCTTAGCTATTTTCGTATTTTCGATTGGAGAATTGAGAAAGATGAACATTAAAATGGTTTTTCTTTATTTAATATACATAAATACATGATTTACCATTTTACCCTTGCTTTATAACAATTAAAAATCACTTATTGGTTGGTCATTAATGTCCACTCATAATTCTTATGGCATAATTTCAATTTAAGGCCATCATATTCAAAAGCCAAAGCAATCCAACACATTAAACACATAGAATGCCACTTTTATCTTTTATGCTATTTAGTCATTTTAACAAATCGGGCACCCAAATGATTAAATTAAATCACAAAAATTTCACATATGTCAATTCACATACTTTAAGTACGAAAAATAATATTAAAACATTTTTCTAACTCAGATTTGTGGTCCCAAAATAACTGTTCCGACCAGGGTCTAAACCGGACTGTTACACACGGGCATGTGACTGGCCGTGTGAGCAAGTCAGTAGCCTCCATAATTTTCACACGGTCTGACACATGGGTGTGTCTTGTGGCTGTATGGATAAGTCAGTATGTATGCCTTGTTTTGCCACGGCCTGGACATACAGGCATGTCTAAGCCGTGTGAGGCACACGGCCTGCCCACACAGGCGTGTGACCTTTGTAACTTTGAAAAATGTTTAAGTTTCGAAAAAATATGTATGTGCTTGGTTTAGTCCCGACCCCTTCCCAGTGCTGTTTAAGGTCTCGTAGACCTTCTAAAGGGACTCTGTGTGGATATTTTGCTATGGAATGTTTGTGAATATTTGATGTTAGTGAAATGATTGTGATATGATCTGATATGTCATGCCTCTTAACCTTAGTCCGGCGACGGATACGGGTTAGGGGTGTTACAATTTGATGGTATCAAAGCTATGGTTTAGTCGATTCTAGGGCTAACGTAGCATGTGAGAGTCTAGCTATACATGCCATAAATATACGAACTATGATAGTGTGATGAATCCTGACATATAAAATGTGTTTTTCGTATAGTAAATGGATTCCGAATGAGCCGTAGCTAACGATGTTGAAAGTAATGCGCCTGCTCCCACTCAAGGGACAGCCGTCTGATTCTAAACCGGTTACTAGTGGTCAAGAAGGAGAGGCTAAACAAGCCTTCTTCCAAATGATGAAGAGTGGTTCACTCAGTATGTTAAAGCAAATCCGTCTATTCCTCAACCTCTGCCCCCGCAAGTTCCTGTAGCTCCACAAGTTATAGATTCGATTCGTCTGAATAAACCTTTGGTTGATAAGATTAGAAAATATGGGGCTGAAGAATTTCGTGCTACTACTAATGATGATGCTGATAGAGCTGAGTTCTGGCTTGAGAATACGATTCGGGTATTTGATGAGTTGTCATGTACCCCTGATGAATGTGTTAAATGTGTCGTTCCTTTGTTGAGAGATACTGTAACACCCCTAACCCGTAACCATCGCTGATTTAGGGTTAAAAGGCATTACTGGACATTCAAAAACTTTTACGGACATTTCATAACTTAACTTGACAAATCACATCAAAGTGTCCCTTAAATAGGTCTTTGAGACCTTTAACATGCTTTAGAATAAGGCTTGGACTAAACCAAACACATACAGAAATTCTTGGAAATATAAAAACTTTTCTAAGTTACAGAGGTCACAAGCCCGTGTGGGTAGGCCGTGTGCCTCCCACGGCCTCAGACACGCCCATGTGTCTAAGTCGTGTCAAAACAGGGCATACATACTAACTTGTCCACATAGCCGTGGACATGCCCGTGTGCCTCACCCATGGTCGCTACTAACTTGCACCACACGGCCAATTACACGCCCGTGTGTCCAACCTATGGTCGAGTCTAACTTGTTTTGATATACAACCACGAGGGACACGGTCGAGCTACACGCCCGTGTGCTCAACCGTGTGGGCAATTATAGGCCATTTTCAAGGCCAAAATGCCACCCACACTATGGGCTATCCCTACAAGCATCATACCAATTCAATTCATGCCATAAATAACCAACTATTCCAAGCATTCATAAGCATTTCAAGCATAATATCTTATGCAACAATTAGCTCAACTAAATGACAAACATTTCTAAGCAAGTTCCCTTCACAAATTTACCATCATACTATAAGACATTTCTCATCAAACATATACCAAATTTTGCATCAACAAGCTTTACCATTACCTTGGCCATTTCATTAACTAACAAACCATATCAAACTAAGCATCATATAGCTTGATCACTCATACTTATCACAAACATTTATCTAGCCTTATCACATGGCTATTACATATATCAATCATATCCCAAAACAACTAGCCTATACATGCCATTTTTAGCTATATACACATTTAAAAGTACCAAAGTATAGTTTGATAGTGTGGTGATGATCCTCAACGATTCCTGAGCCTTTCGTAGCTTTGACGATCTGTAAAATAGAGTAAACACACACAAAGTAAGCTTTCCTAAAGCTTAGTAAGCCATATACAAATAAACTTAACATAAAAGGCATATAATCAAATTGATACAATGTCATTAATATTTCTCATTTGCAATTTCATAACAAGATCTTTGGCTCATTTGTTTAGCCATAAATTGCCAACATATCACATCTCAAAGCATCACTTATGCTCATAGCACATTTAAACATATATCACATATTATCTTATCAAATCCAAACACATATTCACTTTGGTAAGTTCATATATAAACTTACCTTTCATACACATACATAGTGTACCTTTCAAACGTGCCTGACTCGTTTATACATTTCACATATCCTTTTGTTTTTCTCGAAATTGCCCGTTGAATCGTTCAGAATCAAATAGGATACTCAGAATACTCAGAATAGTCATACAATGCCAACGTCCTAGACGTGGTCTTACATGTAACCAAATATCGATGTCACTATCCCAGACAGGGTCTTACACGAATCAATACGATGCCAATGTCCCAGACATGGTCTTACACATAAATCTCACATCGATGGCAACGTCCCAGACGTGGTCTTACACGAAATCTCGGATCAATGCCAATGTCCCAGATGTGGTCTTACATGATATCACATATCGAAAACCTATGTCATGACGTATGTAATCCTATCTATTCTTAGGTTCATACGGGACTTTTTCAGACGTTGACACTATGTCGATACTATCTCAGATTTCACGTACTCCTCATCTCGTACACATTCATCATTATGTATCTTCATATAAACATACATATATCAATGTAAATACGTTTATTTGTATATAAACTTACCTCAGATTCGGATAAACGTACAAACTCGATTATTCGATCACTTTCGACTTTCCGCGATCTAAATCTGTTTTCTTCGGTTCTTGATCTATACATATTCAAATTTAATCCATTTATCACCAAATCATTCAATTCAATCCAAAAACACATATTTAGGGAAATTTACAAATTAGCCCTCACATTATACATTTTGACATTTAGTCCTTATTTCACAAAATCACAAAATACACAAAATCTCAATACAGTCATGCTTAGTTGAATTCTCTATAGGTCCCTAGCAACCCATATTTTTCATTTATTTCATAATTTAGTCCTCAAAATATTATTTTCTCAATTTAAGCCAAAATAATCAAAATCACCGAAAACTCAAAGACAAACTATGTTAATCAAACACATGATGCGATCCTGGTCTGTAACATCCTAGAAATTGGGGTTCTGCATTTCATGTTTTCTGTGTGTTTGGCTTGTTCTTCTTGCTAATTGGATGTGTTAGGGGGCTTTAGGAAGGCTCGGGTTAAAGCCAGAGCCTTGGTTAAATTTTGTCTCAAGGCATTTAGGGGGAGAGCTTGTAGGGGTAGGCCTTATGTATATTTGTGTGTAGTTGATGACCCAGAAAGGAGTGTGGAAGAGTGGTAAGTGACGCCTAGGGAGCAAGAGGGATGACGCCTCAAGGGAAGCAGAGAGGGTGAAGGTTCGAATCCTGCATGCCACAAGGGAGCTTTATTTTTGGCGTTGGCATGGGGAGGTGGTAGCTTTCGGCTTGGACTCTGGTAAGTGAGAGTTGAATGAGTTAAAATTTTTGAATGGATGGACAAGAGGGGTTGTGGGAGGTTTGAATGGGTCAAGGTTGTTGGAAGATTTCAAATGAGGAGCGGAGAGTGAATGGGGGAGGAAATCGTGGGATGTGGAAAGAGGGAGAGAGGGTGGCCGAATGTGGGAAGGTGTGGGGGTATATATGCGGCTTAAGCTTGGTTGGGTAGGGCCGAATCCCCTTTTTGGTTTTTAGGCATTTTTGATGTGCAAGTTTGGTCATAGGTGAAGGGGAGTGCCGTTGCTTCAAGTGGTCATTTGAGAGTAGAGTTAACCAAAATCATCTTTGAAGCTTCCTCCTTTCTTTTGGCATTTTCAAGCATTTGATTTATTTCTTTTATGCCCAAAACCGCAACATCTTTTACCTCATTTCTTCTCCTTCTTGTCTTTTTGGTCATAGCCGAATATCAGAGTGGTTATTTTTGCTTTCTTTCTTCCTTTTTCTTCCGTTTGCTATTTGTTTCCCTTCATAGCCGAACCTCCCTGGTAGCCATTTGAAATCATTTCTCTTTGGAGTAAGTGCCATAGCCGAATCTTGTCCTCTATCTTTACTTCCTCTTCTCTCTTCTTTACTCCTAGTTTGTGGAAGTCGAATGATAACGGTCCGTCTCGGGTTAGGAGGCGAATCGTAAATGTTGCCCGATCGTAAATTAGACAGTTTCTCGTTTAACTAACAAAAGGGATAATCTTATTGGAAATAATATATTTGAAATGCATGATAGGTGATGGATACGTATTTGAAACAAGAAAGAACCTTTAATAAAAATTAAAGACCCGAATCTTATAAGTTTCAAATTGATGGAAGGAGTTTCGAAATAAAACCGAGACCCACTATCTAGTGAGATAGGAACCAACGGTATAGGTAGATGAACGCCACACCCGTGAGGATGATAAGTTCAAAACAAGGAAAGAACGACGCCACTAGAAAACTAGATAAGTCAATTCAACCTTGAAAATCAGGAGAGTGAATACTCACCAAAAGAAAATTTTCTTTCATTCAAATTCTAAGTTGTGTCTTTTTACAAGTGAAAATGTCATACTATTTATAGGCCAAAGTGCCTACCGAATTCTTCAAAGAAATGCCAAGGTACAAGCTCCTAATTATAAAATTTATGCACGCATGTGGCTTGTCCTAATTTAAATATTCGGTCAAGAATAAGAGGATCTTCACGTGGGCAACTTAGGTGGTTGTCTCGGGTTTGTGCCGTCCATGAAAGCTTGAAGTTTATTCACCAAATTGACTTATCCATCATGCATTGTCCTTATAATTTTGCTTAAAGTATTCCTTCTTTAATATTCATGTGCTTTGTTCATGTATCTAATCTTTAAAATAATTTATCCAAGGTTCCACCCAAGGTAAACCGTCCATGCCACTAATTACTTCTATCATGCCGTCCAACACTTCTAGTAATCACACAATTGCACATTTAATTTCATCATGCCAAGTGTTGCCCATTTTCCCATTTTCAAAGTTATTCTCTTGCTAACTCCACCGTTGCCGTTTGTTCCACTCACAAAGCACACATGTTTATTTAATTCAAGTCATCCTATTTCTCTTGGTGTTCCACGCATCAAGCCTCCAACAAGTGAATAAATATTTAGTTCTTTTATTCTCCATGGTGCTTCGTCCAATGCTTATCAAAGCCATGAGGAGCCTTTCAATTATTTAATTCACCCACATGCACCACATGTCCTAATTAATTCTTCAATTGTTCCACTATGCACCACATGTCCTAATTAATTCACTAAATATTCATCCTAAACCATGCTCATTCCAAGTGTGCCGTCCATCTTTGAAAAGACCATGGTTCTTCCATTTGTTTATTATACACCTTCCACTTTGATTTTATCCATTCATTCTTCAATTAGTTAATTTCTCCACCATTGTGCCGCATGCTCTTGATGTTTGTCCTCTATCTACCACTTGGTCTTGCATTATTTATTTATTTAATCTATGACTTCCATTGTTGTCATCCATCGTGGATCAAACTACAAGATACAAACCAACATTAGTAAAGTTTTCGATTGAACATAAATTAACACACATTTTAAGAACTTTATTTAAATACTAGGTAAAACACACTATTATTCATTATGACAAGGATTTATTAAAAATAATGTAATAACTTTAGAACACAATTAAACACATGTAATAATTAACACAAATAACTAAACGGTCAAATTAAATTAATCTAAGGAAACCAAAATTAATTTAGGCACAATAAAATATTTTGACAAATTAATTTGCTATAGAAAATCAATTAAACGAATTAAGATGTTTAATTCATTTAATTAAAATTCAGCCATTTAATTTTAGACAAATTCAAAGACTCGATTTATTTAAAGCAATAAAAATTAAAATTTGGCGTCGAGCTTCGTCGACTTGAAAATTCGGTGGGTGCCCCGGGCGTGCCCGTATCATCCCCTCCCTCTTCAAGACGATTCGTCCTCGAATCGACCCATTGGTTATTCGAACAAAACTCCTCTTTTTTTTCTCTTTCCTCGATCAAATGGGAAGGATGATATTAGCAATATCTGAAAAGAAAATTCAAGAATTAGCAAGCAATGTTTTAAACATACTTGCAACCCGAATAAAATCAACACCAAAAAAAATTGAAATTGAACATTTAAACCTTGATTCATATTCGCACATAAATAAAAATCATCAAACACAAAATTCTTTTTGTCTTCTTGTAAAATAAATAGATCATAGAGAAACAAAATAAGGCATTCAAATAAGTCATGATCTAAATGTTTTACAAAATGGAAATCATCATTATGAGCTTTTTCATCATCCAAAATGAACAAAAATGCTTCAACAAATGCTTCATGACACTTATCGAAAACAATTATCTTTTTAACAAGAACCAAAACAGATAGTTCATTATCAGACAAGATAGAACGATGAAGAACATCACGTTTTAAAGATTTTATAGGAATGGATTCAGCAACGTGATTCTTGTCAACATCTGAAGAAAACAAAATGGGTTCGAGTGTCTTACCTTTGGGTGTTGAAAGAAAGAATTCGACCTTACCTCTACGCGCGGTATGACAAAAATCATTCTCACCTTGCTTGTCTTTACAAGCTGAAACTCGAAGTTCAAATTTATCTTGCTTGATCAAGACGAACTTTCTCTCCTCGGGCATGTAATGTAGCCGATGCTTTATGCGCGAATCAACATTTTTCAAACAAAATGGGAAATCCATGTACACGAATTGCATATATAAATATAAATTTTGCTTAAGAAACGAATAAAAATTGAACACAAGGTTGACAAAATTTGTTATCTTATTCAAAAACCAAGTATCAACACAATAGGAATTTTTCACACATATTTGGTGATACTTGCTTTTTCCACAAAACAAATCGAAACATATGTCCAATTTATGGGACTTAGGTTCCGAAAAATCAATCATGTTAGACCAATAAGAATTATGTACGTTCAAGATAAAGCAATCAAAACTCTTAACATATTTCAAAATGTATTTACAAAAACTCAATGATTTCATACTAGACAAAGAATTAATCTCGTAATATCTACAATCAAACAAATTGGGGTTAGAAGAAAAATCATCTTTGTACAAAAATTTCGATTCTTCAAAACGCTTACCTTCCTTACCTTTCGACTCGGGAGGTTCAACTTCATCTTCAACTTTACCTCTTTCAATCAAAGAAGTACGTCGTTCTTTCGGGAGGATTTGAAGTGGTAGGCTCTTGTGCGATACGTCAGGAACCTGAAATGAAGAAGCAAAAGAAGAACATACTCCAAATGAGTTAGTTAAATCAACACTCTCTTCTACTTGCTCATTTCGTTTTCTCTTTTCTTTTTCACGCACTTTGTTATTTTCTCTCTCTTTTTCTCGCTCTTTTTTAGCGATCTTCTCAATGGCCTTTTCAAGCCTTCTCACAATTTGATCATTGTCTCTCTTTCTTGCCTCTTTTCTTTTTATTTCATTTTCTTTTTCTTTTTCTTTGTTATTATTACATGAAGTTATAAAAGAATCACAATAATAAGAATTTCTAAAAGAAAAATTATTTACGGATGAATCACGATAATTTCTTCGGGAAGAGCACTCCAAAGACGTTTTCTTGGAAGTTTCTGAATGAATATATCGATCAACTCGCGTGTTTTCTTGGAGGGAATAAGAATCATAATATGTACCACTTCGAGAATAATCTTTCGTGGGTGAATACCGTCTCGAACTTCTTGAGGAATAAGAGTTTCGATTACAGTCTCTTCTCGAATATCTTCGAAAGTGTGTGCTCGGGATGATCTTGACTCCGTCCTTCGACTTGAAGAAAGTTGATCTTGTTGGTCTCGTTCCTCGATCCGATCCAAGTGCTTTTCGAACTTGTTTATGGCTTTTCGCATTTCGTTCAACAAGTATGGGTAATCATTGTATGAGAACTCTTCTTGAGACATATTTGTTGCTGAAAAGAACTATTATAACAAAGGGAAATAAACCGACAAAATTAAAATACCTTACCACAAAACTCACAAGTCACTCTCAAAGAAAAATCACTCACACTCGTGCATTTTACCGTTCGAATTCACTCTTCTAGATTCTAGAAGGTTGTTTTCGACTTACTAGTAACTCGGAGGTCGTTTCAAGAGTTAAAAAGGTATGGTCTCGGAAATGGGTAGGCTTAGAAAGGATAGAAAGGTGCGAATCAAGCTAATTGAGCATGAAGCTGGGAAGCAGTTTAATGTAGAAAAGCCAAGAGATGACCAAGATATGTTGAAGGAGGTAACAATTGCGAGGAAGTCAACTATAGTTGATTCCCAACATCTTATAGAGCTAACTAATTATACAGACAAGGGCTCGTCTCAGTTAGTATTCTTTGTAAAACACTGGGAATATAAGCAAGCAAATGTCGTTCGTCTTCTTAGAGAAGAACTTGACAATCTAAACAGGCCAAGGTAGGAAGAGGTTTTTTTTTTAACTCGAATTTTTTTAATACTTTTTTTTTGTATTCGTATATTTTTTTTATACGAAATTTTTTTTTGTATTTTTTTTTGAACTTCAAATACACTATAATGAAATACAAGAAACAAAAATTACAACTTGAACATTTTTTTTTGATTTTTTTTTGAAACTTACTCGGAAATACTCAAGACGATCAAAACGTGCCTAATTTGATTGGCTCTGATACCAGATGATAACGGTCCGTCTCGGGTTAGGAGGCGAATTGTAAATGTTGCCCGATCGTAAATTAGACAGTTTCTCGTTTAACTAACAAAAGGGATAATCTTATTGGAAATAATATATTTGAAATGCATGATAGGTGATGGATACGTATTTGAAACAAGAAAGAACCTTTAATAAAAATTAAAGACCCGAATCTTATAAGTTTCAAATTGATGGAAGGAGTTTCGAAATAAAACCGAGTCCCACTATCTAGCGGGATAGGAACCAACGGTATAGGTAGATGAACGCCACACCCGTGAGGATGATAAGTTCAAAACAAGGAAAGAACGACGCCACTAGAAAACTAGATAAGTCAATTCAACCTTGAAAATCAGGAGAGTGAATACTCACCAAAAGAAAATTTTCTTTCATTCAAATTCTAAGTTGTGTCTTTTTACAAATGAAAATGTCATACTATTTATAGGCCAAAGTGCCTACCGAATTCTTCAAAGAAATGCCAAGGTACAAGCTCCTAATTATAAAATTTATGCACGCATGTGGCTTGTCCTAATTTAAATATTCGGTCAAGAATAAGAGGATCTTCACGTGGGCAACTTAGGTGGTTGTCTTGGGTTTGTGCCGTCCATGAAAGCTTGAAGTTTATTCACCAAATTGACTTATCCATCATGCATTGTCCTTATAATTTTGCTTAAAGTATTCCTTCTTTAATATTCATGTGCTTTGTTCATGTATCTAATCTTTAAAATAATTTATCCAAGGTTCCACCCAAGGTAAACCGTCCATGCCACTAATTACTTCTATCATGCCGTCCAACACTTCTAGTAATCACACAATTGCACATTTAATTTCATCATGCCAAGTGTTGCCCATTTTCCCATTTTCAAAGTTATTCTCTTGCTAACTCCACCATTGCCGTTTGTTCCACTCACAAAGCACACATGTTTATTTAATTCAAGTCATCCTATTTCTCTTGGTGTTCCACGCATCAAGCCTCCAACAAGTGAATAAATATTTAGTTCTTTAATTCTCCATGGTGCTTCGTCCAATGCTTATCAAAGCCATGAGGAGCCTTTCAATTATTTAATTCACCCACATGCACCACATGTCCTAATTAATTCTTCAATTGTTCCACTATGCACCACATGTCCTAATTAATTCACTAAATATTCATCCTAAACCATGCTCATTCCAAGTGTGCCGTCCATCTTTGAAAAGACCATGGTTCTTCCATTTGTTTATTATACACCTTCCACTTTGATTTTATCCATTCATTCTTCAATTAGTTAATTTCTCCACCATTGTGCCGCATGCTCTTGATGTTTGTCCTCTATCTACCACTTGGTCTTGCATTATTTATTTATTTAATCTATGACTTCCATTGTTGTCATCCATCGTGGATCAAACTACAAGATACAAACCAACATTAGTAAAGTTTTCGATTGAACATAAATTAACACACATTTTAAGCACTTTATTTAAATACTAGGTAAAACACACTATTATTCATTATGACAAGGATTTATTAAAAATAATGTAATAACTTTAGAACACAATTAAACACATGTAATAATTAACACAAATAACTAAACGGTCAAATTAAATTAATCTAAGGAAACCAAAATTAATTTAGGCACAATAAAATATTTTGACAAATTAATTTGCTATAGAAAATCAATTAAACGAATTAAGATGTTTAATTCATTTAATTAAAATTCAGCCATTTAATTTTAGACAAATTCAAAGACTCGATTTATTTAAAGCAATAAAAATTAAAATTTGGCGTCGAGCTTCGTCGACTTGAAAATTCGGTGGGTGCTCCGGGCGTGCCTGTATCATCGAATCTCTTTTTGTGTCAATTGAAGGCACCCTTTCCATTGTTTTTGCCAGTAGCCGAATATAGCCTCTTCAATCGACATACTCTTATTTTTCTGTAAGGAGCCTTTTTTCTCTTTTGTTTTCTATTCGTTCTTTTTCCCTTCTCTCATTGGTTTGGTTAAATTGAAGATTCTGACTCGCTTCTTTGGGCATTGGCCAATTGTAGAGGGGCTTATTCTCATCTTCTTTTCTTCGTGTGGCCTACTTTTGAGAGGTCCTTGGTAAGTTGGATGTTGGCCGAATGGTTGGAAGGGGTTCTTTATCGATTTGTTTGGCCGAAAGGCCGCTTCCTTTTTTCTATTTTGAGAATCGGTTCTAACTTGGTGTTATCTAGGGACTCATTCGGTTTGTAAGCCAAACCTTCGGGCATTCGATTTTCGTTGATCAAGGTAAGAAGCTTCTTTCGATTTGGGTACCTATTCTCTCTTTCTTTTTTTCATTGCCTTAACCTAGTTTCCCGATCAAGACTCTTATCGTGGGTATGAATGCTAGCCGATCCAAGGGGGGTGCGTCTAAGGAGCCTGAGGGGAGCAAACCCGTGGTCTCTACTCCTAAGTTTAAAGAACGTGTAGTATCGGCGGTGCGAGACTTCCCGCTGGGTTGTGGTAGGGAATCGACATCTGCTTGGGATAGGCAGATTGCAATTGTTTCTTCTAGTGAAAGTATCGACGATGTATGTGTAATAATTGTATGTGTAATAATATGTGTATTTACCCCCAACTGACCAAATAACTGTTATACCCTTAGTGGTAGTACCAGCGATGTATGTGTAATAATTGTATGATTGATTATGATTGTGATGCACTGCATACATGGGTTAGTTACGACATGACATACTGCATTGGGTTGGGTTTTTCTGATTTGGAGGAAGTGTTGTTATAGTGGCATCGCCACGTATTCTGATTATAGTGGCTCAGCCACGTATATTGTTATTAGCAGCTTTGCTGCATTGTTGTTAGTAGCTAGGCTGCGTTATTGGTGAGCTGGCTGGGTGGGTCGACTTGGTCCTCACATGGTGAGCTAGTTGGTACGGGTGGTGTGTTGGCTGGGTGGGTCGACTTGGTCCCCACATGGTGAGATGGTTGGCACGGGTGGTGTGTTGGCTGGACAGGGTTGGGTTACATGTCCGTTTTGCATTGGTATGAGTTAAGGCTTAGGCCAAGACTCTTACCGAGTAGGGCTTAGGCCCAGACTATTACCGAGTAGGGCTTAGGCCCAGACTGATACCGTATGGGCTCGGCCCAGACTGTGACCGTAATAGGGGATTACACACTGAGTTCTCGTAACTCACCCTTTTCTTTAACTGTGCAGGTAATCCCCAGCCTTAGAGGATTTGGAGCTGCGAGGGACTCGGAGGTGGCCACACGTCCGATACGCTTTAAAGTTAAACTTAGCGACTTTATTTCATTTTATTTTAATTTATTGGGATAATAATTTTGTAATAAGGCCATTTGGGATTTGTAACTTTTATATGGTGTTTCTTTTTATTTCAACCTACTAGGTTATTAAACATGGGTTTTTTAAACAATATATTGTTTTCAAAATATCACGTATCCGCAACTGTTTTGATTTAAACCTCCACAACAAACAAGGTTTAAGAAAATAGTAATAATACTTTGCAAGAGAATGTCTTTGAGTAAATCTTGTTTCGAAAATAAGCAACGAAATCTGAGGTTTTAAATGGTAAGAAGTTTTGAACTGTAAGTAGGGTCTCACAAGGAAGCATAGTTTTCAAACAACACTTTGATGTGATACGTTAGATTCGGTCATAATGTCTAGGCCGGGTTTGGGGTATTACAAGTGTCGTTCTCTTATTGATACAATCCACCTCGGGGTGAGTCGAGTCGTATGTGAGATGCTCGGTCGTCTATGAAGGAGTTTCGTTCGGTTTGTTTAAAATAAATGGTTGGATTTAAGTAAATGGCATCAACTTAGGATCGCAAAAAAATAGATGGATGAATGGAATGAAGGTCGAAACAAGAAAGAACCCTTAATAAAAGATTAAGGACCCGAATCTTATATGTTTCAAAGGAATGGTTGAGTTGGATAAAAACCTCGACCCACTATCTAGCAAGATAGGAACCTCGGTATAAAGGTTTGAACGCCACACCCGAATGGATGATAAGTTCAAAACAAAGTTAGATTGACGCCACTAGCTACTAGATAAGTCAATTTGAACCTTGAAGAATAATGAGAGTAGATAACTCACAATAAGAAAATTTCATTAAAGATCAAAAGTGCCCTCAATATGGCTGGTTACACATATTTATAGTGATAGAAGAACTAGCTGAAAAGTCACATCTTAATTTTCTAATTAAAATGAAATTAAACTCAAGACTCTTTATATTCTTGTAACAACTTAACTCCTTTCTTGAATTCACTTTAAATCAGCTGGAATGTCCTTCTTGAATGCTTTAAAATGTCCCTTGAGTTGTCCTTGGCTAGCCAAAAAGACACCAGCAACTAATGCTATTTTGAATGCTTGTTATCATCTTTTAAATGAGCCAAAAACTGCTGGTAAGTGAAGAGGTTGCTGCCGAATTTAAGAAAACTTAAAATGCTTCTTAAAACTCCTTAATTTGATGTATTAAGCATCCCTTCTAACAGCCACTTCTTTTGTAACCAAAATCAACTAAAAAATCACTTCAATTGTAACAGCCTTGTAAAGTAATGGTTGTGAGCTGAAAATAACCTGCAATAAGCACATTAAAAATGAACTTAATAAACATAAATGAACACTAATTAAACTCTAATACATTAAACACTTGACTTTATTAAATGAACTAAAAGTTAAGACTTCAATTAATGCAACAACTAGTTAATTTATGGAAGCAGAATTAAACTAACATAAACTCATGCTTCATTAAAACATCCTAGTAACTAGATTAATTAATAAGCCTCTTATTAAACACAACTTATTTATTTAAACTAAACACCTTTATTTAAAACTAATTTAAAAGTTTTTATTCAGTAAAATAAAAATGCATGAATTAAATCAAGCTAAACACAAGCTGAATGAGCTAAATATGAGCTTATTTCAACTTGCAAAAGCATGCGCATTGGGCTTATTAAGTTAGCCCGATTCTCCTCATTTTGTCCAGCCATTAACTTGCTCCACTTTTGTTCAACTAAGGCTGAAATAGCCTTCTTGAAACGTTTTGTACGTGCTCAGGTGATGGGTCCTTGCGGTAACACCAATGGCTCTTAGTTGGAACTTGGTGCGACCCGGATCATGGCCGTATCACTTATTCTAAAAAATTTTAAATGCTCCCATGCCCAAGGCCCAATAGGCCCAATTCTACTAGGCCCAAAAATTCGGGGCATTATAATTCTACTCCCTTAAAGAAATTTGTCCTCGAAATTTCCAACTTTCTATCAGTCTTTTAACACAGACTACCTTACTACGCTGCCGCTGCGCACTCTCATCCCAATAACACTAATACACTTTTAACTTAATCTTGAAACCTCTTACACACAACCAAACATCTAACCACAGAAACAAATAGATATTTATCATACATGCATACAATTTCTATATTCAAACATCACATCCAAACAAAACACACCTGACTTAAAAGGGACTGTGCAATCCCGAACCCGATGCTCCTTAGACCCGCATCTAAGACACGCTCCTGACTTCTTCCAGCATTCACCCGGATGGAGCCTTTTGTAATGCTCGCAAGCCGAAAAGTTTGGATGCGTCTTAATGCGTTTCACGGAATGAGGCTCCTGTTTTAGAGAACTGTGGTCCCTCTTCGTGCTGCAGTCCAAGCACCTAGCCTAAAGTGTTTCACCATACGCCTTAACTCCTGCCTCAAACACTTCTTCCATCACTTTCCTTACTAACCGGGTCAGTGCCTCTGTACCAAGCTCCGGGTTATCGCTACCCGAAGTTGGCAGACTTACCTCGACTACCGTCTCCTAAACCATCTTATGTTCCGGAGAGACGGGCCACTCCTCGTGACCTTGCCTGCCTTCTGAATCCATCACAGCACTGTTGCTAGCTTTTAAAAAAATCTGCCTTCCAGAACATACACTGAATAAATACACAATCTAACTTTAAATACTGTCTAATAGAAAACTTACGGTGCTGGAGACTCGGTCAACCACACTTTCAGGAAAATATTCAGAAAAACATTTTGATTACTTCAAATCTTTTCAAACCCTTTTGAAACAATTCTTTCAGATATCTATTTTTTTAAAACCCATTCCACAGCCGAGTTTTGCAACCCGGACTCTGATACCACTAAATGTAACACCCCAAACTCGGCCTAGAAGTTAGGCCCAAATCTGGCGTGTTACATTGAAATGTTTCTCGAAAACCGTTTTTCATTTGCGTTCGTTTATTTTCAAAACATGGTTTATAAAAAACTATTCCCTTTTCAAAATGTTATTAATCATTTAGTAAAATCTTTTTCAATTGAGGAAACTCAATTAAAATAAATGATTTATGGAAACATGATATTTAAAAAAAAAACTGGGTTGCGAAAACATAGTGTTTGAAAGCAGTTATTGCTCTGGAAAAAAATTGTGTCCTACTTCTAGCAAATATTAAACATGCTTAAGTAAATACCCTAAATAAAAATTAAAAACAGCAAGGCCTTATTACAACCCAACTCAAAAACCGAAGTGCTTAAATATGTGAACAAGATAGAAAAACATGTGTGGCTGTGTGGTCGTCTCCGAGTCCCTCGCAGCACCGATCCTCCTAATACTGGGGATTACCTGCACAGTTAAAAACAGGGTGAGTTTACAAAAACTCAGTATGTAATCCCCTTACTAGAGTAACGGTTAGTATATAAAAATAGAACCCGAAACAGTCTGGGCCAAAGCCCTTTAACAGTAATAGTACAGTATAGATAGAGCATACGTGGGCCAAAGCCCACTACAATATCATTTGGGTCACAGCCCATAACAGAATCAATTGGGCCTAGCCCATTTCAGAATCAATTCCATATGCATAATGTGTGATGCATGCTAACCCATCCCATCCAACCCTGCATTTGCCTCCGTCCAACCCTGCACTACATGTAGGGAATAAATCACCCACGCCATCCCTACACTCCCAATGTTAGGGCCGATTGCAGCACTAACCAAAAAAGCAGCAAAGCTGCTAGTATATATATACGGCTCTAAGCCTTCAGTAGCGGTATTATAATTGGCACAAAGCCATCAGTAACTGTATTATGTTTAGCACATAGCCGTCAACGACGGTAATATAGTCAGCATACAGCCTTGGGTAAATATGATCGACATAGAGTCATCGGTATATATGTTAGGCACATAGCCACGGGTAAACACGATTGGCACAAAGCCATAATCAAGATGGCACAGAGCCATAATCAAGATGGCACAGAGCCATATTTAGGTTGGCACAGAGCCATAATCAGATTAAGCGGCTTTAAACTGTCCATTGGTCCACAGTCGTCATGCGACCCGTGCGACCCTATTAGAACTTCCTCCGTATCAATATCCCAACCCCATGCAATATGTCGTGTATGTCATGCTCAATCATTACACGTGTATGCAAAATGGCCATGCACAGTAACAATCATTTAAACATGAAATAAAAGCATATCAGTCCTACAACCACAGTCAAATTAGTCAACTCATAGTCTAAGTCAGTCATTTACCCACAAGGGCAAAATAGTCATCTTACCCTGTAAGGGTATTTCGATAATTCTATCCTACAGGGGTAATTCAGTAATTCTACCCTACAGGGGTATTTCACAAATCAGGGGTATTTTAGTAATTTTACAAATCAAGGGTATTTCAGTAATTTTACAAATTGATGGTATTTCGATAATTTCATAAATTAGGGGTATTTCGATATTTTACAAATCGGGGGTGTTTCGATAATTTTACAAATCAGGGGTACTTTGGTAATTACAAAAAATTAAGGGCATTTCGGTAATTTTGTAAATTAGGGGTACTTTGGTAATTTCACAAATCGAGGGTATTTCGGTAATTTTACAAACCGGGGGTACTTTGGTAATTTTACAAGTCAAGGGTATTTCAGTAATTTTGTAAACCAAAAGTATTTCGATAATTTTGTAAACAAGGGTATTTTAGTAATTTGTAAACCAAGGTATTCTAAACAAATATAACGATGCGAATGGGCTTAGGGCCCATTCTCAGCCCAAATGGGCCCACACGCTCGTGTGGCCCATTTAGCCCAGATCTAGCCACAGATATGAGATTCACATAGTCCAGTCCAATATTTACTACACAATCATACAACTTATCCGATTGGGCCCACGGGCCCATTGGCCCCACATGGCCCCTTTCAGCCCATCATGACCCATACAGCCTAACCCACAAGAACACTTATGATGGCCTCAACTATTGTGTCAAAGCTCCCACACGTGCGCTCGCACGCTCGTGTGGCTACCATTGTCGTGTGACCGGCATTTCGGCATTTGCCGCTCTACAGCTAGAGTAGTGCGAAATACACACCTGATAGGAATCTGGAGTTAATCCGCGCTCCCAAACTCCTATGCCCAAAAGCCAACCAAGGTATGCTTACTCTGCTCATAGATCGCTCTATTTAAAGCCAGCTTCTCGCCTACTCTCATGCTAGCTTCCCGATGTGAGATTTCACCTTCAACAGAGTTTAATTCCATCACAACCACCTGCCGTCCCAACTTAGCAAAATAAATATCCCTTTTTACTTGCAATGGGATTCGAACCCTTGCCCTCTCCTATGCTCTAGACACTACATGCCACCACAACACAAGCTCCTTTTGTGACTTAAAACATGCGCAACTAACTATAAGCCTATGGGCCAAAGTCTAAGTTCATTTAAAAGGAAATCAAAATGAATTGTAAGCGCCAAGACTTAAACCCATGCTCCCTTGCAACCTTAATGACGCCTTGCCACTAGACCACTCACTTCCTTGTGTCATTTTTTTCTCACAATTTATTCTTAAAGCCTACTTACTTACTCCTAGGGTTTTATTCACCTAAAACCAAAATTTTTCTAGGTTTGAACCTGGGACTTCATGGAAGCCCCCTAACCTTCCAAAATCACTCACCCAATAGGTCCAACTTGCATAATGCCGTTCTCTTATTCTCAAAAATTTTAAACGCTCCTATGCCCAAGGCCCAATTCTACTAGGCCTAAAAATTCGGGGCGTTACAAATTCTATTTGATTTTGCTACAGCAATTTAATGTGTCCTAGAATTTTAATTAGTGCCGAAATTATGATGTCTAAAACTACATTTAATTTGTCATAATTTTTACAGCAAGTTTAATGTGTCTTAGCTACAATCGAATATTGAATGTGTCTCAGCTAGCTTGTTTTCAATTTTAAGTGATCCTTAAATGTGTTTTAGCTATGTTTAATTATTATTCAGCTGAAATGAATTGAGTTAATGTATTTCCTTGTGCATGTATGTACAGCCGAACTTTCAAGGAGCTATGAAGGAGATTCATGCACCTAGGTGCAATGTACTTGGCTAATACATGAATCGGCTAGAACCTTGAATTTGGCTGCTGATTTTTGGAGTTTCAAGGTGTCCATCCGGCCAACAAGTACCAGCATTCAACCTCTTGTTGCTTGGCTGATTGTCTCCCCAATGCACCATCAATAGGCGTTCATACTAGCTGCCCATGCAAGAGACCATTCGGTTGGAGCTGTTCACACACCAATGACTATTCGATCTACATTTTCACACCTATAAGGCTGCTCAACTCCTCTAATTAAAGCTGGTATCTTTTCAGCAAGAGTTGCTTATTGAATGAGGTCTTAAACTCCATTGTCCGAACTTAGAAGGAAGCATGCACCAAGCAAAGTGTCCTCATTTATTTAGCCATCTAGAAGCCGTCCTATGCACTCTCATTCAGCCGAATTTGGTCATGGAAACTCTATGGATTTATTCTAGAATATTCAAGAATGTTTTAGCTGAATTTTGTTTAGTTTTTAAGGAACTCTAGTGACTATTCGGCTAGCTTGTTTTAGCCCATACTTGTTAACTTTCTTGTAGAAGAAACTTTTGATACCTTAATGAATTACTGCTGAATTTGTGAGAAACTTTTCTCTCAATTTTCGTTTGAGACCCGACCGACTTATCTAGCTTCTAGTGGCATCAGTCTGAGTCTTTTTATCTGAAGTTATCACTCTTAAACCCGAGTGTGGCGTTCATTCTATTCCATCTTCCACCTTAACCGTACAAGAACCAGGGTGACACTCTTTAGTGTTGAATCGCTCTTGGTTAAGTTCTATCTTCCACCCTCCACAAACCACCATTATCCAATCCAAGCCAATTCCTTGAATTTCCATTCCATCCTACTATCTTTACTTATTCTAAATCGAACCTCTATCATTCTTCTTTACTCCCCACCATAGCTGAACCTATCTTCATCTTTTACCTAATTATCCCTACTCCCTTTTAAAAGATTCCGCAAACCTATCCATTCACTCCTTATTTCTCGAAACCCCCTAACCCTCCTCGTAGATGATCGGGCAACTCACGCAACTCGTGTCAATCGTGGACCGGGGGTGCATCAGGAACACCCTGTCGAAGGTGAGTTGCTTATAGTCAAACGAAGTTTAAGCCTTCAAGGAGTGGAGAACGAGCAACAATGAGAGAATATCTTCCATTCGAGATGCCAAATCCAAGGAAAAATTCGTAGTATTATCATATATGGTGGAAGTTGAACGAATGTGGCAAGTACTTTCACGGTGGAGAAGTTAAGACTGCCAACCACCAAACATCCGAGCCTGTACAAGCTTCAATGGCTCAAGATGGTGGTGAGCTTAAAGTCATGAAACAAGTCCTTGTTTCTTTCAGTATTGGAAAGTATTCTGATAAAGTTCTATGTGATGTGGTGCCAATGCACATGGGCCATTTGCTGTTAGGACGACCATGGTAGCTCGATCGAAGAGTGGTTCATGATGGCTATACCAACAATAGGTATACCTTCAAACATTGTGGCAAGAATGTGACACTTACACCATTAACCCCGAAGCAAGTATACGAGGACCAACTCAAACTCAAAACTTCTGTAGGACAAATGCAAGAAAAAGAAAGAAAGAGTGCGAGTGGAAAAGAAAAGAAAAATGAGGGAGCTAGAGGTAAAATTTTAAAAGAGAGTGAAAAGGAAGCAAGAAAAGAAAAAATGGAGAAGAAAAAGAAAATGAGAAAATAAGTGTGTTTGCAAGAGCGAGCGATGTTCGGTGAGCATTAACTTTGAGGCAATTTGCATTTGTACTCATGTACAAAGAAATTTTGTTAAACACTAACGAGTTACCCGATGATCTACCTTCTTCTAGGTTGTCTCTTTTACAAGAATTCGAAGATGTTTTCCCGGATGAAGTGCCAAGTGGATTGCCTCCCATTCGAGGCATCGAGCACCAAATCGACCTAGTGCCTGGAGCCGCACTTCCTAATCAGCTTGCTTATTGAAGTAACCCGGAAGAAACCAAGGAGTTGCAAAAGTAAGTTGCCAAACTTATGGATAAGGGTTACATCCGAGAGAGTCTCAGTCCTTGTGCGGTGCCAGTTCTACTTGTGCCCAAAAAGGATGGTTCGTGGTGAATGTGTGTTGATTGTTGTGCATCAACAAGATCACTGTCAAATATAGACATCCTATTTCTCGTCTCAATGATATGCTCGACGAGTTAAGTGGTGCCAAGATATTCACGAAGATCGATCTTAGGAGTGGCTACCATCAAATCCTATACGAGAAGGCAATGAATGGAAGACTGCCTTCAAGACCAAACATGGTTTGTACGAATGGTTGGTAATGACATTCGGTCTTACAAATGCACCTAGTACTTTTATGCGATTAATGAACCATGTGCCGTGTGCTTATATTGGAAAATTTTGTGTAGTTTGTTTTGATGATATCTTGATATACAGCAAGTCATTGGAAGAACACATTCAACATTTGATGCGAACTCGCCTCGGTGATGATTCGAGTCGTAAATGTTTGCCCGATCGTCTACGAGGAGTAATGGATCTTTCGAAAATTAGAAGTTTTGGAAATAAGTTGGCAGAAGCTTTTAGTTGATTTTCTTTTAGAAATGGCTTAAGTTAGGAATAGAGGTTGATAGATGATGAAGGAATCAGTTTTAGAAGATGGAATGGTTAGATTCGGTTTAATAGGACGAAATAAAGTCAAGTGAAGTGTAGATAGATAAAGTGTAGGATAGTCAGTGGAAATGGAGATACGAACTTAAACATGAGAAACGAATTCAACACTAGAAAGTGTCACCCCGGTTTCTATTTGGTTTAAGGTGAATGATGGAATTCGAAAATGGACCTCGACCCGTTACTTAGCAAAGTAAGAACCGAAGGTATAAAAAAATGGACGAACACCACATCAGGTTGGTGATAAGTTCGAAAGAAGAGAACGATTGACGCCATTAGCTTTGCTAGATAAGTCAGTCCAAAACTCGTACGAATTTAGAGAAGAGTAAACTCACTCTTTGAACAAAGTTCATTCAAACTAATAAAATGGAAAAAGTCCCCTAAACAAGCTAATTACAAAGTATTGATAATGCTTACATGAGGCTAGCTGAAAAGTCACATGAATTCAGCTTTAATGTGTTGTTTAATGGCTGAAATAAAGCTTAATCAATAAGTAAAAACTCTTGAAATTCTAGGCCTAAGTAACAGCAACTTTTAACATGATTTAATGTTTCAATTTAGCTGAATAAATGAGCTAATTACTTGGGCTGGAAGAATTCAACATTTTGAGCAGCAAAATGACTTCAATTCCTTCATTAAATCAGCCTTGGATAGCCAAAGAGTCATGTCTTGTCACTTGATTCATGCAGAGCTGAAAAGTCATGCCTTTTCACTTGATGAAGGCTTAATGGTCCTTTAAATGTGCTGCTTGATGTCCCTTCATTTTCCCTTTAACCAAATGCATTAATGCTTGTGTATTCATCTCCTTAATTGGCACCATAACTAACTTTGATTGCATGAAACCGATCAGACTTGGAGAGTCACTTTTGGTCCATTTGAAAAGCCACCATAATGAGTTTTGAAGGCTTAAAAAATGACCAAACTTGAAGAGTCAATTAGCCATATGAATTTTCACCTACAAGGTAGATAATTAAGCGTTAAAGACACACATAAGAATCAGCACAGTATGAGTATACACCAATTTATTTGCAGCTCAAATCACCTTATTTAAAATGTAAATAAACACACTTTAATTTATATAGTAAAAAGTAATAGCCAAATTAAATAACATACTTATATAAACAAACTCAAACATATTTAACAACTAAGATGCTTAAATGCATGGTTTAAGATGTAAACTAAATGAACAAATGAGTTACTTAATGCATGACTTAATTGAATAATGCAAACTTTAACTAACATGGGAGTTACATAATGCATGTCATAATTTATGATGCAAACTTAACTAACATGAGAGTTACATAATGCATGACTTTATTAAATACAGAACACATAATGCATGTCATAATTAAAAGATGTAGATCAGTAATGCAAGACATTAATTAAAGATGCATTTAATAAACAAGACATAATTAAAGACTCATATTATAATAACTAAAGTAACTAAAATAAATAAATCAAAGTCCTTATTCTAGTAACCAAATTAACAAACTAAAATTAAAAGCTTCATTTTGCTCTTGGGCCCCTCGAGTTTGGGCCAATCTCGGTGGCATCGAGTTGTATCGTAACATGATGCGGCCAGGATCGCATCAACATTTGCGAGCGGTGTTAGAAACGTTGCGACAAGAGGTACTTCATGCAAATTTTAAAAAGTGTTCATTTTGACTAACAAAATTGTGTTCTTAGGTTTTGTGGTGAGTTTTGAAGGATCAAAAGTTGATCAAGAGAAAGTTTGAGCAATCCAAGAATGGCCGCGTCCGACTAGCGTTAGCCAAATCTGAAGCTTTCATGGGTTGGCTAGTTTTTATCGACGTTTCGTACCTAATTTTAGTACAATTGCTGTGCCATTGACAAGTGTTATTAAGAAAAATTCAGCATTTTATTGGACAGATGAGCAAGAAAATTCATTTAATAAAATTAAACAATGTCTTGTCCAAGCACCTTTTTAGCACTTCCTGATTTTACTAAAACCTTTGAAATTGAATGTGATGCTTTAGGTGTAGGAATCGGGGCCGTGCTAACCCAAGATGGAAAATCGGTGGCGTATTTTAGTGAGAAGATAAGTGGAACTATTCTCAATTATCCTGTGTATGACAAGGAAATATATGCCTTAATTCGATCCCTCGAGACGTGGCAGCATTACTTGTGGCTGAAGGAGTTCGTGATTCACTCTGATCACGAAGCCTTAAAGCACATTAAGGGCCAACATAAGCTAAACAAGCGCCATGCAATGTGGATTGAATATCTTGAATCCTTTTCATATGTCATCAAGTATAAGAAAGGTAAAGAAAATGTAGTGGTTGATTGATGCGAGCGCGCCCAGCGAACCCCGTCAGTCAAGTCTCCTTAGTCGAGCCTTGCATAGTTGGCAAGCTGATCCCAGTTCGTTTCCAGCTCCACGAGCTCCGTCCAGTTCAAATTCAGCTTATTTGAGCTTGAATCAGCTCAATACTTTAGTCTTTAATTATGTCTTATTTAATTAAATGTATCTTTAGTTAATGTCATGCATTATGTAACTCCCATGTTAATATAAGTCTGCATCATTAAACTAAGCCTTGCATTAAGTACTTATTTGTTTATTTAGTTTGCATTTCAAACCATGTATTTAAGCATCTTGGTTTAATTAATAAGTGTTTTTTTAACTTCATTTAATAGGTGTTGCTCTTAATTAATCTAGTTCCTAGGATTATTTATTGATGAATGAGTTAAGTTTATTTAATGATGTATCTTTAATTAACTAGTTACTGGAATAATTGATGCATAGTTCATTTACCTAAGTATTAAAGTGTGTTATGTTTAATAAGTGATTACATGTGTTTAATAAGCTCATTTTAATGTATTTATTGTAGGATTCTTTTCAAGTTATAACCGTTACATTACAAGGGCTGTTACACATTAAATAAAGTGACTTTTTAAGTCATTTTCGGTTACAAATGAAGTGGCTGTTACAAGGGATGTTTTATACATCATTTAAAGGAGGTTTAAGGAGCATTTAATCATCCAAATTAATTTTGGCAGCAACCTTTCCACTACCAGCCGTTTTTGCCATTTCAAGGGTTATTTCAAGCATTCAAACATCATTAAGAAGTTGATTAAGAAGATGGTGTCCATTCGGCTGACCAAAGGCTAACTCAAGAGTCATTTTTCAAGCTCTTAAAGTCATCCATTCAGCTAAATTAAAGAGAATTCAAGGATGGAGTTATTTGGCTCAAGAATGTGAAAAGACTTGAGTTAAATTTCAGCTTTTAATTGGCACATTAAGTTGAATGTTTGTGACCATTCAGCTAGCCTAATTTAGCACTATAAATAGGTGAAATCAGCCTTTGTAAAGGGGCTTTTGATCTTTTTGCTTAGTTTGAAAACATTATTGAACTTATATGAAATTTGTGAGATTTCTTCCTCTCATATTTCGAAGAACTCATTGGCTTATCTAGGTCATTAGTGGCGTCAACCTACCTTCTTCTTTATCCTAAACTTATCACTATCAAATAGTGTGGCGT
Organism: Gossypium australe; assembly: GCA_005393395.2. Classification (NCBI taxonomy): domain Eukaryota; kingdom Viridiplantae; phylum Streptophyta; class Magnoliopsida; order Malvales; family Malvaceae; genus Gossypium; species Gossypium australe. The sequence goes on from CM016620.1 coordinate 32,033,009, forward strand.
TCACCCTTATACCAAGGTTCCTACTTTGCTAAGTAGCGGGTCGAGGTTCTCCTATACTCCATCTGACCATCTTGAAAACTTAAAGCATTTGGGTCAATATTTTCTAATATTGGTTCATATTTGTTTTTGAGATCATTTTTCATTCCATTCCATCTTTTCGTTTCATCATAATCGAACCATCCATTTCCCTTTCTATCCATTCTTTGTTATCCAACTTCCATTTTTATTTCCATAATTATATTCTCCAAAATTAAACCTATACATATTGTTCACAACTATAAACCCCTTTTTGAACCCTTAAATATAGCTTCCGCCATCATTTTACCTAAAGATATCCTCTTAAAAAGAGCCGAATGATATTTTCTCGTAGACGATCGGGCAAACTCGCATACGACTCGACTCACCCCGAGGCGGATCGTATCATTTGGTATTAGAGCTAGAAAATGAGAAGCCGACGTTCGTAGGCTATCATAGGGCAAGCCGAATGGACACTAAGTAGCTTAATAGCTAAGTAGAATTTAACTAGAAAATATTAGAAAAATCTAGAATAAAATCTCTTGATCTTCATGGCTAAATTCGACTAATGGGGAGACCATTGGGCAGCTTCTAGATGGGTGAATTAACTTGGAAGATGAAGGCTTGTGTACATGTCCTTGTTCATCCTCTTGGGACGCCAAAAGCCACCTTAATGGGGAAGGAAGTAAGCTGATTATATTTGGTCAGCAAGGGCACTCCAATGGACGTTTTCTAGAAGGTTAATTGGTCCAAAAATTCATCCAAATCCATGTGAAGACTTTGGGGACGTCAAGGGACAACATTCTAGAAGGATAAATGCATTTTAGGCCACTTGAAGATGCATGCAGCAGCTAGGTACGTCCCATGCTTTAACTATGCTCTTTAATTGATGTCTTTTGATGAATAATGAGCAGCATTTAAGCCTTGTCCAACCGAACATGCATCTACCATTGCACATGGAAGCATTCGGCCACATACAATGCACTTAATGTGCATGAACCTTTCTTTAATGCATTGGTACATTCAGCTGTACCTTGAGGAGCTTGAAAGGCTAGTGGCTCTTGGCTGAAAAGGTGTCTTGAGTGGCCAAAAATGAGCAGCAACATGCATGCTTCCAACCGTCCATGCACCTCCATGGTTCATGGATACATTCGGCTAGGTACAATGCACCTAGGTGCATGTATCTTCTTTAATTCACTCCAAAGGTTCGGCTGAACCTAAAAAGACCATGAATCCATATTAATTCAATCCAAATCAGGTGAATAACATTAAACACATGCTATGGACACTTCAAGGGACGTTTGAACAACTTAAAGACACCAATATGCTACATTGAAAATTCAGCAGCCCCTAAATGACTAGAAAAATTCTGCACATTAATTCTTAAATTAAAACACACTTAAAAGGCTGTAATAAAATGACACAAATTAATTTTGGACTTAGGCAAATTAAATTTGACACTAAATAAAATATTTAGACACTGTAACTTGCTGTAGAAAATTAAATAAATAAATTGTCCAATTTATTTAAAGTACTTTAAAATCTAAAGATTCAGCTCAATGAGCTGGAGTAAGCTCAAGTGAGCTCAAATTGAGCTTAATTAAACTAATCCGGCTCAATTTGGAAGTGCACCAAAGGGTACACTAGCTCCACGGCACTTGGGACTTTGGATTCGAGCTTCAATAACTTGTAAAACGCTGGTGCCCCGGGCATGCCCATATCACGTTGCTGATGCTTTATCACGCAGGTATGCACTTTTAAATTATCTTGATTCTCATTTGATTGGATTTGCATATATTCGTGAGCTATATGCTGATGATCCTAATTTTAGAGATAAGTTTAATGCTTGTGCAAAAGGTGCAGAAGGAAAATTTTATAGGCATGATGGCTATCTTTTCAAAGAGAACAGGATATGCATTCCACAAGGATCCATGCGTGGTATTTTGATCCATGAAGCACATGAAGGTGGACTGATGGGTCATTTTGGAGTCACCAAAACGCTACAGACATTAAAGGAGCATCTATTTTGGCCTAAAATGTGTAGGGACGTAGAACGGTACTGTGAATGTTGTGTGACATGTAAGAAAGCAAAATCGAAGGTTTCACCATATGGTATGTACTTGCCTTTACCTATTCCTGATTCCCCTTGGACCGATATTTCGATGGATTTTGTTTTGGGATTGCCTAGAACTAGGACCGGTAGAGATAGTATATTTGTTGTGGTTGATAGGTTCTTGAAGATGGCACATTTTATTGCTTGCCATAAAATTGATGATGCTTTAAATGTGGCAACTTGTTCTTTAGGGATGTTGTTCGTTTACATGGTATTCCTAGGTCAATTGTTTCTGACAGGGATGTAAAGTTTTTGAGTCACTTCTGGAGGACTCTTTGGAGCAAATTAGGTACGAAACTTATGTTTTCTACTACTTGTCATCCCCAGACTGATGGACAAACTGAGGTTGTTAACAGGGTTTTATCTACTTTACTTCGTTCCATAATTAAAAAGAACATAAAAACTTGGGAAGATTGTTTGCCACATGTTGAATTCGCTTATAATCACGCTGTACATTCTGCTACTAAGATGTCACCATTTGAGGTTGTTTATGGATTTAATCCTATTACTCCTCTAGATATGTTGCCTTTGCCACAAGAACAAGTGATGAATAGGGACGGTAAAGCAAAAGCAGAATATGTGAAGAAGTTGCATCAACAGGTTAAGGAGAACTTAGAACGGAGACTCAGCAGTACGAAAAGCAAGCAAACAAAGGAAGAAAGTGAGTCACCTTCCATGTTGGTGATTGGGTTTGGGTTCATTTTCGAAAGGAACGCTTTCCAGCCCAAAGACGGTCTAAGTTGTTACCGCGAGGAGATGGCCCTTTTCAGGTGTTGGAGAAAGTGAATGACAATGCCTACAATTTGGACTTACCGGGCGAATATAGTGTAAGTGCCACATTTAATGTTTCGGACTTAACCCCTTATAACAATTCTGCAGATTTGAGGACAAATCCTTTTCACGAAGGGGGGCTGATGTAGGCACATCCATGCCAATCAAGGAGGTTGATCTAGAGGTCTTGCCATTAGGACCTATCACACGATCTAAGGCAAAGAAATTCAGGGAAGTTCTTTCTTTCGCTTGTGCTAAAGTTTCTGACTCTTTTGAAAGTGAATGTGCGTGCCTTAAAATATAAATTTTATAGTGTGTTGCATGTTGATATCTGACATACTTATACCATACTACTTATATTGGTGTGTTTAGTATGTATATATTATGCTATGTATGTTTTTGGATTGGATTGATAGTATTTGTATTGACTTCAAGTTGTTTGTGTGTTAACGAATAAGTGTGCACTTGTTTACAACTTATTAGATGATGTTATATTAAGTTGCATAGCTTTGATAAGTATTATATTGTTTTGTAACATGTACACCAAAGGACTCTTGCTCACGAGCGTATATGCAGCTCACCTTCACCTCAGGTCAACTCAGAGGCTTGTTTCCCATCTCAATTCAACTCAGAATGCTCTACGCCAGCTCATGTCAGCTCATTTCATTTTTAGCTAGCTGAATTCAGCTCAGTTTAGCTCCAGTCAGCTCACCTCCAGCTCCACTAGCTCAACTTCAACTGACAAGTCTAGAAGTAGCTGAATAGTGTCCAACGTGTCGGGAGTATAACAGTGCACATGTGGCAGCCTAGGTGTCGTCCAAGCATGTGGATGTACATGTGCCAGTCTTGAACACATGAGGTGCACATGTGTGACCAAAAACCAGCCCATTCTTGTGCATTTGTGTGGCAAATGAAGAGATACGAACAAGGGAAGTTGTGTGTTTGAATTTCAAACGAAATTAGCACATATTTAAAGTGATAAACATGCCAACTCACTCTTTTTTTTACTTGGCTACAAATTAATTCCTCCCAAAAGGAGTTATTTCAATTCAAATTTAATTTTAAACTCCTTTAATGTTAGTCACACAATGTAATTTGGTCACCTCTTCATTCTTCTATATATATTTGTACTTCAAACATTGTTAGAAGTCAGACTTTTATTTGAAATAAAATTTACTTTGTGAGTTTTCTCTCAAGTTCGTTTCTTTTTTTGAACTTCTTTCTGACATTTTAATTCTGAATTGTTGTGTCAATCTTGTGATACTTCGAGTTCCTAGATCGCTATCTAGTGGGTCCAAGTCCTTTGACGTAGAACAGATTCGATTCGGGTTTGCATAACAGATTGTGCGAGTTCTTTTGAGTTCTTCGTTGTTCAAATTCCCAGCCAGTTTCCAGCATTATTTCTGCCATTGTTTTTGGAATGTTGCCATAGATGAATTTTGAAGCATTCATCTTCTACCTTCTTCAAATCTGTCTAGAAATTCCAGTAACATTTTTTTTCTTCTTCAAATCTATTCAATTTCATGTGTTTTTAAGTCTAAAACCAACCTCTTTGTTTTGTTTAATTGCAGGGAAGTGCTTGCTACAATCCTAGATCCATTAACACTCAAGGAACGTTGTTTTACCAAGCAACACCTTATCAGCAACCTTTCCACTACCAACCATTTTTGCCATTTCAAGGGTTATTTCAAGCATTCAAACATCATTAAGAAGCTGATTAAGAAGATGGTGTCCATTCGGCTGACCAAGGGCTAGCTCAAGAGTCATTTTCAAGCTCTTAAAGTCATTCATTCAGCTAAATTAAAGAGAATTCAAGGATGGAGTTATTTGGCTCAAGAATGTGAAAAGACTTGAGTTAAATTTCAGCTTTTAATTGGCACATTAAGTTGAATGTTTGTGACCATTCAGCTAGCCTAATTTAGCACTATAAATAGGTGAAATTAGCCTTTGTAAAGGGGCTTTTGATCTTTTTGCTTAGTTTGAAAATATTATTGAACTTAAATGAAATTTGTGAGATTTCTTCCTCTCATATTTCGTTGAAGAACTCGTTGGCTTATCTAGGTCATTAGTGGCGTCAACCTGCCTTCTTCTTTATCCTGAACTTATCACTATCAAATAGTGTGGCGTTCACCCTTACACCAAGGTTCCTACTTTGCTAAGTAGCGGGTCGAGGTTCTCCTATACTCCATCCGACCATCTTGAAAACTTATAAGCATTTGGGTCAATATTTTCTAATATTGGTTCATGTTTGTTTTTGAGATCATTTTTCATTCCATTCCATCTTTTCGTTTCATCATAATCGAACCATCCATTTCCCTTTCTATCCATTCTTTGTTATCCAACTTCCATTTTTATTTCCATAATTATATTCTCCAAAATTAAACCTATACATATTGTTCACAACTATAAACCCCTTTTTGAACCCTTAAATATAGCTTTCGCCATCATTTTACCTAAAGATATCCTCTTAAAAAGAGCCGAACGATACTTTCTCGTAGACGATCAGGCAAACTCGCATACGACTCGACTCACCCCTAGGCGGATCGTATCACTGATGCCCTATCAAGGAGGTACACTTTATTATCTTATCTTGATTCTAAGCTACTTGGGTTTTCTTATTTAAAAGAATTATATGTTGCTGATGATGACTTTGGAAATATCTTTGCTGCTTGTGAGAATGGATCTTTTGAGAAATTTTATAGGTACGAGGGATTCCTTTTTAAGGAAGGCAAGTTATGCATACCACAAGGCTAGATCCGAGAATTGCTTTCGCAAGAGGCGCATAGTGGAGGTCTCATGGGACACTTTGGTATAAGCAAGACACTATCAACCTTACAAGAACATTTTTATTGGCCGAGAATGCGAAGAGATGTTGCACGTGTCTGTGATCATTGTGTGACTTCCCATACCTGAATTCCCTTGGACAGATGTATCCATGGATTTTGTCCTTGGGTTACCAAGAACAAAAATGGGAAATGACTCTATATATGTAATAGTTGATAGATTTTCGAAAATGTCTCACTTTATTGCATGTGCCAAGACTGATGACGCTCTTCATGTAGCTAATCTCTTCTTTAGGGAAGTTGTTCGTTTACATGGAATCCCAAGAACGATCATATTTTATCGTGATGCAAAGTTTTTGAGCCATTTTTGGAGATCATTGTGGGGGAAGCTTGGAACGAAGTTGTTATTTTTGACCACTTGTCATCCACAAACGGTTGGACAAACGGAGGTGGTAAATCGAGTATTGTCTACTTTGTTGCGTGCCATCGTTCGTAAAAATCTAAAGTCGTGGGAAGAATGTTTAGCTCACATCGAATTTGCTTACAATCGCTCTGTCCACTCTGCTACTAAGTTTTCTCCCTTTGAAGTAGTTTATGGCTTTAATCCATTAACTCCCCTTGATTTATTGCCATTGCCTAATGATACAACCACGCCTGAGAACGACTTTGGCTCAGCTTACCAAGCCAGGCTTGCCATCTTTCGCAAGGTGACCTAACTCAAACTCAGCTCGTTGAGCTCAATTTAGCTCGATTTCAACTCAATGAGCTCGTTTCCATCCTTTTTTTATTTTATGCGTTTTTAAGTTGCTGGAATTAAATAAATTATTTAGTTTAATTAGTTAATTAGTTTCAGCTCATAAATGTGTTTTATTTTAATAAATGACTTTAATTTTTCAAGTTTAATACATGTTTTTAATATGTCTAGCTACAACAATTTAATGTGTCTTAAGCTGAACATTTTAAATACAGGTTTTTAAATGTGTCTTAGTTGTTTGTGTTTAATATGTCCTAGCTGAATGCATCATTTTAATGTGTTTTTAGTTGTTGAATTAATGTGTCTAAAAGAAAATTAATTTGCTAAAGTTATTTAGTGCAGGTACATGTACAAGGGACGGCATAGTGCATGAATGAAGATTAATGCAAAGTGTGCTGATGATTGGCTTCTCCCAAGTGACCATCCCGTCACATTCAGCTAATGATGCGATCCTGGTCGCATCATGGTTCGACTCCATCCGACGCCATCGAGAGTGGCCTAAGCTCGAGGGGCCAAAGGGCAAAAGGAAGTTGATTTCAGCTCAATTCTAGTTTTCTGAACCCGTTCCAACTAAATTAAACTCTTTATTTAATTTTCAGCTTTGCATTTTAATTATTTGCATTTAAGCATCTTAGTTTAATAAAGGAGTTGCTGGTCATCATTTTAAACTCATCTTAGTTTAATTAATTGAGTTTCTTTTAATGAATTTAATTTAATAGTTGCTTCTTTAATTAATCTAGTTTCTAGATTAATTTACTAATGCATGAGTTAAAGTTCATTTAATAATGCTTTACTTAATTAAACTAGTTGCTGGAATAAATAATGCTTAAGTGTTAGTTCATTTATTTAAGTCTAGTTGTTGGAATAAATGATGCTTAAGTGTTAGTTCATTTATTTAAGTCTAGTTGCTGGTGTAACACCCCAAACCCGGCCTAGAAGTTAGGCCCGAATCTGGAATGTCACATTAAAGGCACAATTCAAAACGGTTTTGCTAATTAAAAATTTAAGGCCCAAAAGCCCAAAATCTTTGAGTCTTATTAATTAAAGATAAAAACCCATTTTATTGTTTTAAGTAATTCGAAAACCAAGTTTAAACATAAGAGCTTACTTAGGTTTAATAATTAAAATAAACAATTAATCTCAAAACCCAAAATAAATCTGAAGTCAAAACGGAGTACAAGGCCTTATTACATCCACCGAAAATTAAGTAAATAAAAACATGTATTTTGAAACAAATAAATGAAAATTCAAGCCTCTTGTAGTGTGGCCATCTTTGAGTCCTCTCCCACTTCGAGTCGTCTATTCGAGATTACCTAAAACATTAAATTAAAGGGGTGTGAGTTTCGAAACTCAGTGTGCACAACCCTTGGCAATCAAATCACTTACAAATATTCACATTGGGCCTAAGCCCACAATGACCTCGTATCATATCATCTTGTATCATTTATAAACAAATAATGCAAAGCCCACCCCAAAAATCCATCCGCTACACACACCATTTCCCTTCCAACCTTATGACTCCTGTGGGGAATTCTAGCTCGACCCACCCCTCTGCTACGCACCAAGGGTAGCCCGATTGCGGTACTACTGAACGTTTCAGCAAAGTTGCTTAATCACATATATTGGGCTTAAAGCCTCCGGTGGATCCATACCATACGACCATGCGATCCTGGATCCATACCATACGGCCATGCGATCCTCAAATCTTCCTCCGTACCATAATTCCCACCCATATGCATCCTAAGCAGAATATCATATGAATGCATCAAACATACGAGTAACATCCATAAACTCATATTCGTCACATAGGGGTATTTTCGTCATTTCACTACCTAGGGGTATTTCGGTAATTTTGCAAATCAAGGGTATTTCGGTAATTTTGCAAACCAAGGGTATTTCGGTAATTTTGCAAACTAGGGGTATTTTAGTAATTTCACAAACCTGGGGTATTTCAATAATTTCGCAAATTAAGGGTATTTCAGTAATTTCGTAAATCAGGGGTATTTCGGTAATTTCGTAAACCAAGGGTATTTCAGTAATTTCATAAACCAAGGGTATTTCGGTAATTTCACAAACCAGGGGTATTTCGATAATTTTGCAAATTAAGGGTATTTCCATAATTTCGTAAACCAGGGGTATTTCGATAATTTTGCAAACCAGGGGTATTTTGGTAATTTTGTAAACAAGGGGTATTTTGGTAATTTCACAAACTAGGGGTATTTCGATAATTTCGTAAACTAGGGGTATTTTGGTAATTTCGTAAACTACGGGTATTTCGATAATTTCGTAAACCAGGGTTATTTCGATAATTTCGTAAATCAGGGGTATTTCAGTAATTTCATAAACCAGGGGTATTTCGATAATTTTGCATACCAGGGGTATTTTAGTAATTTTGCAATTAGGGGTATTTAAGTAATTTCGTAAACCAGGGGTATTTCAGTAATTTTGTAAACCAAGGGTATTTCGGTAATTTCATAAACCAGGGGTATTTCGGTAATTTCGTAAACCAGGGGTATTTCGGTAATATCGTAAACCAGGGGTATTTCGATAATTTCATAAACCAGAGGTATTTTGGTAATTTTGTAAACCAGGGGTATTTCGATAATTTCGTAAATCAAGGGTATTTCAATAATTTCGTAAATCAAGGGTATTTCGATAATTTCGTAAACCAGGGGTATTTCGGTAATTTTGTAAACCAAGGGTATTTCAGTAATTTTGTAAACCAGGGGTATTTCGGTAATTTCGCAAACTAGGGGTATTTAAGTAATTTTACAAATATAGGGTATTTGGTCTCTTTCGGGTTTTAGCCATGAACGTTGGCCCATCAACAAGTCCTTCGGAGAACGGATTAACTCCAGATTCCTATCAGGTGTGTATATCGCACTACTCTAGCTGTAGAGCGGCAAATGCCGAAATGCCGTTCACATGGCGATGGTAGCCACACGAGCGTGCGAGCGCACGTGTGGGAGCTTCGACGTGATAGTTGAGGCCACTATGAGTATTCTTGTGGGTTGATGCTGTTTGGGCCACGATGGGCCGATAGGGGCCAAGTGGGCCCAATGGACTCGTGGGCCCATATGAATAAATTGTACGATTGTGTAGTAGATATTAGACTGGTCTATGTGAATCTCATATCTGTAGCTAGATTTGGGCTAAATTGGCCACACAAGCGAGTGGGCCCATTCGGGCCGAGAATGGGCCCTAGGCCCATTCGCATTGTTATCTTTGTTTAGAATGCCCTGATTTGCAAAATTACCTAAATATCCCTGATTTGTAAAATTACCAAAATACCTCGATTCACAAAATTACCAAAATTCCCTCGATTTGCAAAATTACCGAAATACCCCTGGTTTGTGAAATTATCGAAATACCCTCGATTTACAAAATTACTGAAATACCCCTGGTTTGTGAAATTACTGAAATACCTCCAGTTTGTAAAATTACTAAAATACCTTTGGTTTGCAAAATTACTAAAATACCCCTAATTTGTGAAATTACCGAAATACCCTCGAATTGCAAAATTACCGAAATACCCCTGATTTGTGAAATTACCGAATACCCTTAGTTTACAAAATTATTGAAATACCCTCAACTCATAAAATTATCAAAATATCCCTGATTTATAAAATTACCGAAACACCCCTGATTTATGAAATTACTGAGAAACCCTTAATTTACAAATTACTGAAATACCCTTGGTTTACAAATTACTGAAATACCCTTGGTTTACGAAATTACCAAAATACCCTCGATTTGTGAAATTATCGAAATACCCTTGGTTTGCAAAATTACTGAAATACCCCTAGTTTACAAAATTACCGAAATACCCCTGAAGGGTAGGATTACCGAGATACCCTTATAGGGTAAAATGACTATTTTGCACTTGTAGGTAAATGACTAATTTAGACTGTGAATTTGACTGATTTGACTGTGATTGTATAACTATGAGCTTAACTGACTTGATTATGGGCGTGTGACTGATATGCTATTAATATATGTTTAGATGACTGTTACTGAGCATGGCCATTTTGCATACATGTGTAATGATTGAGCATGACATACACGACATATTGTATGGGGTCGGGATATGTATTTGGAGGAAGTACTGTACTGGTGGCTATGCCACATTATACTGATTCAGTGGCTCTGCCACGATATACTGATTTTAGTGGCTCAGCCACGTATACTGTTACTGGCAGCTTTGCTACATTGATACTGGCAACTCGGCTGCGTTCTTGGTGTATAGGGCTGGGTGGGTTGACTTGGTCCCCACATGGAGTGTAGGGTTGGTACGGGTGGAGTGATGGTTGGATTGGGTTGGGATGCATCCTCATACTGTTGCATATTTGTTTATGAGATCTGTCACTATACTGGGCTTAGGCCACTTGTTCTGTTATTGGTTTGGGCTAGGCCCAATTGATACTGTTATGGGCTATGACCCAAATAATTTCGTAGCAGGCTTTGACCCACGTATGCTCTGATCTGTACTGTATTGTGACGTTGAAAGGGCTTCAGCCCAGACTGTTTAGGTTTCTGCTTCTGTATACTGACTGTTACTCTGGTAAGGGGATTACACACTGAGTTTTCATAAACTCACCCTGTTTTTATCTGTGCAGGTAATCCTTAGCCTTAGATGGATCGGAGCTGCGAGGGACTCGGAGGTGACCACATGTCCAATTGGCTTTAAAGTACACGTCCTATTTTTATTTTAGTTTAATTTGTTGGGTTACAAATTTTGTAATAAGGCCTTAAGATTTCTGAACTTTAAGTTTTGGGATTTTATTGATTGTTTTATGATTGCTAGAAGTATATCACAATTTATCGGAAATAACTATTGTTTTTCAAAATAGTTTCGCAACTATTTTAAATTAAGCTTTCCGCAACAAACAAGGTTTTAAAGATAATAATGTTTTCCAAGAATGATTTCTAATAAACCACGTTTTGAAAATAAGCAAACGAAATCTGAGGTTTTGAATAGCAGAAAGTTTTAAGTTCTTTAAGAAGGGTTTCTAATGAAAGCATGGTTTTAGAAAAACTCTTCAATGTGACTCGCCAGATTTGGGCCTAACTTCTAGGCCGAGTTTGGGGTGTTACATCGCCATTAACACATTCATGATCTCTAAAGCCTTGATTTCTATGAACGCGTCGCCTTTCGCTTTGATTGGATGCTTGGTATGATGGATCGAACCAGCCACCAACAGCAGCAACTCTTCTTTTGAAATTTAGAGACATAATGTTGATTTCACTCACAAAGAAAAATCGTTCACACTCATGTTTCACTCGAATATGGCTTTTTCTCTAATGTAAGCACTCGTGCCTTTTACCTTTCATCTCTCTCTTACAAATTCGTATTTCGTTTCTAGCAGACTTATTGCGGCTTGGGGTCAGCTTCAAAGTAGTTACAAAGGTTAGTGTTGGGTGAATCGGGTAGGCTAAAAACAAAGAAAAGGGCAAATAGGGGTATGTGTGGCGTTGGGGTGATTTGGAAGTACCAAATGATGGTAAAAGGATTTGGAAGATCGGGGTAGAGAAAATGGCACAAACAAGACTTGCAAAACTTCACTATCTCTTTTTTTAATATAATCGTATTTTTTCCTTTTTTTTACGAAACTAAGTACAAAGAACACTTGAATACAATTCATAACTTTTTTTAATTTCAAAATTTTTTTCAACTTACGAACCTAATTTTGGCTTCACGATCGTCATCAGAGCTCCTCATTTTCAAGCTCTGATACCTAATGATATGATCCACCTAAGGGCTGAGTCTAGTTGTATGTGGGATTATCCGATCGTCTACGAGGAGTAATTGAAAATTGTCAGAACGGGTGAAAATAGGTTAAAGTGCGGAAGCTTATCAATAAAGGGTTTAAAATTGATTAAGTAATGGAGATAGGTTCAGCTAGGAAGTAAACAAGGAAGATGGATAAAATGGATGGACTCGATTTAATAAAAACAATAAGGATACGTATTAAGATAGTTTGGTGGAGATGGATAAACGAACTTAAACTTAGAAACGATTCAACAGTAAAAAGTGTCACCTCGGTTTCTATATCGTTAAGGTGGAAAGATGGTGATAGGTAGATAAACACCACACCAAATGGGGTTCGGTGATAAGTTCAAACAAGTCGAAGACGCCACAAGCTAGCTTGATAAGTCAACAAAACTTATACGAAAAATAGAGAGGAGATGGACTCACTCCAGAACACAATGTTCATAAATTTGATCGAAGGTCAACAACCATTACAAATGAAAATAGCAAAGTATTTATAGGCTACAAAGAGCTAGCCGAATGGACACTAAAATACTTAATATCTAAGCTAAAATTAAGCTAGAAATTGCTGGAAATTTTGGAAGAAAATCCTTTAAGCTCCTTGCAAGATTCGGCTGAATAGGAGACAAAAAGGCAGCTTCTAGATGAATGATTCAGATTGCATGAATGTTGAAATATCCTTGAAGACAATGCACTTGCTAGGTTCGGTTGAATTCAACTGATGGAAGTGCATGGGATGGCCTTCTCGAAGGGTAAATGCATTTGGAGCTTTTGGCATGGTGCATGGCTGAAGTCTAGGTTCGGCCAAGCTTTAAATGGTCTCCTTAACTTGCTCACTTTTGGCTGGATAGTGGCCACCATTTAAGGTTGAAGATGGGAAGCCTTTTAGGTGTGAATGGCCGGTCATAAAGAGTCCTTATGTGTGAACAAGGCAGAACCGAATAGACAAAGTGTGAATAGCAAGTGTGAAATCAATGGATGCTGCCTTGGGAATACATTCAGCCATGCTTGGGAAATTTAATATGCAGCTGTTCCAAGTGAAAACATGCAGCTGAACATACATTACTTCATACATCCAATGTAACAGCCACATTCGTTGCACCTTAGATGCATGAACCACCTTAAATGGCCTTGATAAATTCGGCTGCACCTACATGCACAAGGAAATCACATTAAATCATTCCAATTCAGCTGAATAAAATTAAGTACATGTTTTGGACACTTTGGACGAACTATACACACTACTAAGGACACGTTAAAATTCGGCAACAACTTAATTTAAAAAAAAACCTACATATTTAATTCTAGAACTAAAACAACTTAAAAACCTGTAATAAAAATGTGACAACTGAAATTAGGTTTAGACAACATAAATTTGGCACTAATTAAAATATTAGGACACATTAATTTGCTGTAGTAAAATAAATAAATTAAAAAATTCAATTTATTTAAAATTAAGCAATTAATTAATTCAGCTCAATGAGCTGGAACAAGCTCAAATGAGCTAATTCGGGCTGAATTGGACTTGCTCCAATGAACGGCATCTTGAATCCTTCAATTCGAGCTCATCAAATTGCAAAATGTTGGTTCCCCCGGGTTGGGTCGTATCTGATACAGTCCCGGTCTCGAGATGAAATTGAGATGTATGCTAAGTTGCCCGATCGTAACGGAGAAATACGAAAGATAGAAATCAAAGAAATGGAAGGGAATTGAATAAGAGATTAAGTCTAGAAAGAAGTAATAAAGTAAGATGTTTGATTGGTTCTAAACAGAAGAGGTTCGAGTTTAGTTCGGTTTTGGAATAGGAAGGAAGAATTGGTTTTGGTTTAGCGAGGAGTAGGGATGATTCAGGTTAGTTGAGAAATGAATTAAGTCGAAGTGCTTAATTGACTCAGTCGAGAAAGGAGCAATGTGCGGTTAAGGTAAGATACGGGTTTCGGTTTTGGAAGAAAGTAAATGGTTTGATAAGGTTTTCGGGATTGTTCTCGAAAGGTGTTCGGGTTTCGGGTTTAGAAAGGAAGGTTTCGATTTAATGCTTAAGAAATAAGAACCAATACCTGAATGGTATCGACCCGAATTACTTATGAGATTCTTATGGATGGGAATTGGACCTCGACCCACTATCAAAATAAGATAGGAACCTCGGTATATGGAAGGTGATCGAAGGAATAGGTTGACGCCACTAGCTCACTAGATAAGCCAACAAATCCTAAAAACGAAATTGGAGAAAGTGTCTCACAAATTCAGCAGAGTATCGATATAAAATTCATCAAAAGTTCTTTACAAATGGCAATTTTCAGATATTTATAGTCCTTAAGAAGCCAACCAAAAAAACATAAAAATTAGCTTAATTTCTAAGTAAAATTCGGCCCTTTAATGTCCTAGATTAGTCTAGAATTTTCAGCCCTTAGTTGTTTTCCACATTCATCCATGAACCCAAAAAAAAAAATTAGCTTCTAGAAGAGGGGTAGGTGCAGCCGAATTAATGACAAAAATGGGGGGCTGATTGGTGCTTCAAATTTCGGCCAAGGGACTTAATGAATGAAGCCTTGAAAAACTGAATAGCCAAGCCTTGTTAAATGCTGCATTGGGGACGTGAATGGCCCCTCTCAAACTACCATGCCATCTTTTTAATTGCTTCACACGCATGGAGAGACGTACCAGCACACTAATCACGTCTTGAAGAAAGAACAACACATTAAATGTGTCTTTTACTTGCACGAAGCAAACAAACCCCAACAGCCATTGGATTCGGCTCTTTAATGCTGTTCTTTATCATTCACGAAGCTTCTTGAAAGATGAAGCATCCATACTTCTTTATTGCCATCCAAACCCATGCATGTTGCTGGTTTCCATCTTTAATGGCCGTTTGGGAAAAAGAAAAAAAAGGCATGTTGGGAAGCTTAATCCAGCAGTTAATTAACTCCCACGCATGTTCCAACACGGCAATAAATGATGCCTCATTAAGTTGCCGCCCCATGCATTAATAACGTCCCAAAAACACCTGCACGTCATTAATTTCAGCAATTAGTTTTCCAGCAGCAAACACCACATTTAAGACATGTTTTAAGCTAAGGGACACGAAATAAATGAAGGCTTTAGGTTGTCTAAATTTCGGCTGAACAATAGGACAAATTAAATGGTTGTTCAGCTGGACACAATTAATGTGCAGCATCTCTTAATTACGTCCTAAACTAGACATTAAAATTAACTATTAATTATGCACTGATTATAACTTATTTAAACTTATTTAATTGCAGCAATTAATTAAAACAAGTATTTAAGTTGTCCGAATTTTATTTAATTAATTTTAGCTAAAATAATGAGCTAAGGTCGAATGGCCATATTTTAGCTCATCATGCATGCATGAACTAGAGTCGAGCTAGTGTAAGCTCGTGAGCTGGATGGTTGTTGGATTAGCGCTCAGAAATTGTTACGGAGCTGAAGATGAGCTCAGGATCTTGGGCGTGCGCTTGTAGAAGTATGCGACATGAGCTTGAAGCTGAAGTTGGGCTAGCTTTAGTGTCGTCCCAAGCTTGCTGAACTAAAGCTCTGATTGCTTCCTTAAATTGCTTCGCACGAGCTCTCGTAATCGGTCCTCGAGGTAACACCATCGGGTCTCGGCTCTAACTCGGCTCATGATGGGGCGTGCCCGTATCATCCTCCCCCTCTTGAAAATAACTTGTCCTCAAGTTAGGACCTGCATCAAACGGAGTTAAATCAGCCACATTAAAACTAGCGCTGATGTTATACTCACCGGGCAAATCGAGTTTATATGAGTTCTCATTAATTCGCTCGAGGACTTGGAAAGGTCCGTCTCCTCTCGGTGATAATTTATTTCGTCGACGAGCTGGAAACCGCTCTTTTCTCATATGCACCCAGACCCAGTCTCCGGGTTTAAACACAATTTGTTTCCGTCCTTTGTTGGCTCACTGGGTGTATTGCTCGGTTCTCGCCTCGATATTCTCGCGCACCTTTCTATGTAGTTCCTTGACATAGTTCGCCTTTTTCCTGGCATCAGATTGGACAAACTTGTCAGAAGGTAATGGTAATAAATCAAGAGGAGTGAGAGGATTAAACCCGTAGACAATCTCGAAAGGAGAAAATTTAGTCGCAGAATGAACAGCTCGGTTGTAAGCAAATTCGATGTGGGGTAGACAGTCTTCCCATGTCTTGAGATTTTTTTGCACCAATGCTCGCAACAAGGTCGATAGGACTCGGTTCACCACCTCGGTTTGTCCATCCGTTTGAGGATGAAAAGTGATCAAAAATAGCAATTTCGTCCTGAGCTTTCCCCACAGAGTTCGCCAAAAATGACTTAGGAATTTTACGTCCCGATCAGATACGATCGTTCTCGAAACTCCATGCAATCGTATGATTTCCATAAAAAACAAGTTTGCAATATACACGGCATCAAATGGGACATTTTAGAAAAATGATCAACTACAACGAAAATCGTGTCCTTCCCCATTTTAGATCTCGGTAAGCCAAGGATGAAATCCATGGAGACGTCGGCCCAAGGAGTGTCTGGAATAGGAAGGGGCGTGTATAAACCATGAGGCTGAACCCGCGATTTTGCTCATTTGCAAGCTATGCAATGCTCGCAGATCTGTTCGACATCCTTTCTCATCCCCGACCAAAAGAAGTGTTCTTGTAGAGTTGACCCATAAGGCAACCACTATGTGCCTCTAACACAAGCAACTCTCGAATAGAGCCGTACGATATACATAGTTTGCTCTCTTTGAAGAGAAATCCTTCGTACCTATAAAACTTATCAAAGGCTCTATTTTCACAAGCAATATATATATTCCCAAAGTCAATATCATCAACATACAAATCCTTTATATGATGGAAACCAAGCAGTTTAGAATCAAGAAAAGTCAATAGAGTATACCTTCGTGATAATGCATCTGCTACTACATTTTCTTTACCTTTCTTGTACTTGATTACGTACGAAAATGATTCTAAATATTCGATCCATTTTGCATGCAGTTTGTTGAGCTTATGCTGACCTTTGATGTACTTGAGTGCTTCGTGATCCGAATGAATAACGAACTCTTTCGGCCTCAAGTAGTGTTGCCATGTCTCTAGCGATCTAATCAGGGCGTACATTTCCTTGTCGTGCACGGGGTAATTAAGAGCAGCTCCACTCAATTTCTCGCTAAAGTACGCCACCGATCTTCCATTTTGTGTTAGAACGGCTCCGATCCCTACACCTGAAGCATCACACTCAATTTCAAAAGTTTTAGTAAAATTAGGAAGTGCTAATAATGGGGCTTTTACAAGACACCCTTTAATTGCATTAAAAGACCGTTCTTGTTCTTCAGTCCAATGGAAAGATGAATTTTTCTTGATCATGCTCGTTAACAGAGCGGCTATCGTGCTGAAGTTGGGCACGAATCGTCGGTAGAAACTGGCCAATCCATGAAAACTCCGGACTTGGCTGATTGTTGTAGGTCGGGGCCATTCTTGGATGGCTCGTACTTTCTCTTGATCCACTTCTAGGCCATTTGCACTCACGACATATCCTAGGAAAACAACTTTGTCAGTGCAAAAAGAACATTTCTTAAGATTAGCGTACAATACCTCTTTTCGTAATGTCTCCAAGATTGCACGCAAGTGTTGCACATGTTCCTCCAAGGACTTACTATACAGTAAGATATCATCAAAATAAACGACACATGATTTTCCAATAAAAGCTCGTAAAACATGGTTCATAAGACGCATGAAAGTACTCGGAGCGTTTGTAAGCCTGAATGGCATTACCAACCATTCGTACAGACCTAGCTTTGTTTTGAAGGTTGTTTTCCACTCGTCGCCCTTGCGCATTTGTATTTGGTGGTATCCACTTTTTAGATCGATCTTTGTAACGAATCTCGCTCCACTTAACTCATCGAGCATGTCATCGAGTCGGGGTATTGGGTGTTGATATTTGATGGTAATCTTGTTGATGGCGCGGCAGTCTACACACATACACCACAAACCGTCTTTCTTCGGTACTAGTAACACTGATACCGCGCATGGACTAAGGCTTTCTCAGATATATCCCTTTTCTAGCAATTCGGTGATTTGCTTTTGGAGCTCTTTTGTTTCCTCGGGATTGCTCTAGTACGCAGGTCAATTGGGTAGAGCAGCTCTGGGCACCAAGTCGATTTGGTGTTCTATGCCTCGAATGGGCACCAAACCACTTGGTATCTCCTCCAGAAAGATGTCTTCGAATTCCTGAATCAGAGACAACACAGAAGAAGGAAGATTCTCGGGTAAATCGTTAATGTTCAAAAACGCTTCCTTGTACAGAAGCAAATACATCGGATGTCTCAAACACAAAGCTTTCCGAATGTCACTCGCTCTTGCAAAAACACTCATTTTTCCACTCTCTTTTTCATCTTCATCTTTTTTCTTTCTTTTGTTTTCTCTCACTTGTTTTTGCACTCTTATTCTTCTCTCGCTCATTTTTCTTAATTTTCTCTTTTGTATTCTTTTCTTTTGCTTTTGCTTCATCAATGGAAATCCTAAGTTTTTGCTAATCATCAAATACTTACTTAGGCGTTAAGGGGGCAAGCGTCACATTCCTTCCAAGATGCTTGAAGGAATACCGATTAGTGTAGCCACATGCATCACTCGGCAGTTGTATTGCCATGGACGTCTCAAGAGTAAGTGGCCCGAGTGCATCGACACTACGTCACATAGCACTTCATCGGAGTATTTCCCGATGCTGAAGGATACTAAGACTTGCTTTGTAACTTTAAGTTCTCCACCATCGTTAAGCCACTGAAGCTTATACGGAGTCAGATGCTTTGTCGTTGTCAAGCCTAGCTTTTCCACCATGAGGGTACTTGCTACGTTCGTACAACTCCCTCCGTCGATGATAAGGCTACAAACCTTGCCTTGCACTTGGCATCTCGAATGAAAAATATTTTCTCGTTGCTCCTCATTTCTTACACTTTGAAGATTGAGGCTTCGCTTCACGATGAGCAACTCGCCTTCAACAGGTTGTTCTAAGTCCTCATCATCCTCGAAATTGGATTAGGTCTCATGTTCTTCTTCGTCTCCCGTTTCTATTTCACCGTCAGCCCGCATCACCATAGTTTGCCTATTCGGGCATTGACTTGTGATATGTCCTCAGCCAAGGCACTTAAAGCATTTGATATCCCTCGATCGAGCAGTGGAACTTTCTAGAGCCTTGCCTTTGCTAGTTTCGGCCAAGGGCTTGCTAGTCTTAGGGGTGAATGTGGTCTCTTTTGACTTGTTAATTGGAAACCCCTTGTTGGTGTTTTGGCCCCACTTAGAAGGTTTGGCATTGGAATAGCCTCGGGTCACACCTTTATGCTTCAATTTTTTTCTACCTTAATGGCCATGTGGACCATATCTTCCATTTCGACATAATGTTGCAATTCTACAACATTTGCTATTTCACGGTTGAGTCCGGCTAAGAATCGAGCCATGGTAGCTTCTCGTTCTTCTTATATATTGGCTCGGATCATCGCCACTTCCATTTATTTATAATAATCTTCGACACTCTTCGTCCCTTGCATAAGGTTTTAGAGTTTCTGATGTAACTCCTGGTGGTAGTGAGAAGGGATGAATCGCCGTCTCATAACCGCTTTCATTTCGGTCTAAGTAGAAATTGGACGTTCTCCGTTTCACCTCTGACTTGTGGTCAATTGATCCCACCATATCATCGCGTAGTTGGAAAATTCAATTGTGGCAAGCTTAACTTTCTTGTTCTCGGAGTAGTTGTGGCAATCAAACACAAGTTTGATTTTCTTCTCCCACTCCAAGTAGGCTTCAGGATCAGACCTTCCTTGGAAAGAAGGAATGGTCAACTTGATGTTTTTTAGATCATCGTCTTCTCGCCTCCGATCTCGTTGGCCACGGTTTCGGGGATCTCTCCTTCCAACACTTATGTTGGAATCATGGTCGCTTTCGCCACCATTAAATTCATTGATGTCATCGTCAGGCTCCCGTTGTTGCTCTCGCCTTTGATTAGGACGTCCACGCCGTTGCCTAGCAATCTCAGGAGTCACTTCTCGGGGTCTTTGGGCTTCGACTTGAAACAAACGGTCCTCAAGGGGGTTGAGTCTCCGATCAAGAAGTCTTTCCATCTCTCGCAAGAGAGCTTGCATTTGTAGATCAGGAACATTCCTAATCTGTTGTCTTCCTTGTTGATCCTCCGCTTTTCGCTCGACATCTTGTGACATTGTAGTAGAATTAAATCCTCACAAACAAATCCTCACAATTCACTCGAAAAGAAAGAAGCTTGATGACACTCACGCTCGTGTTTACACTCTTGGTTCGGCTTTTACCTCCCCTTGAATGGTCTCACACTCTCGTGCCTTTTACCTTTACACTTTCTCGTGATTTCATTGTTTGGATTTGCCAAGGCCTATTAGGGCTTAGGGGGTTGGTCTCACAGGGTTTCAAGGGTCGTAACGTACTAGGTGTTAGGGTAGGCTGAAAGAAGAAATTTCGGGTAGTTTGGAACGAGGTGATTAGAGTTGGGTCGAGAAAAGACGAAGTTTAAAGAAGAAGAAACAATCTCGGGCTTCAATCGAACTTTTTTTAATTCACGAATTTTTTTAAATTACGAAATTCTCTTTTTATATATATATTATATACTTTTTTTAAATTCGATTTTTTTAAAACTTACTTCGAATTTTTCTTTAGCAGCTTCGGATTAGTCGTCGAAGCTTCGTAATTCTCAGTTTAACTAGCTCTGATACCAGATGATACAGTCCCGGTCTCGAGATGAAATCGAGATGTATGCTAAGTTGCCCGATCATAACGGAGAAATACAAAAGATAGAAATCAAAGAAATGAACGAGAATTGAACAAGAGATTAAGTTTAGAAGGAAGTAATAAAGTAAGATGTTCGATTGGTTCTAAATAGAAGTGGTTCGGGTTTAGTTTGGTTTTGGAATAGAAAGGAAGAATTGGTTTCGGTTTAGGGAGGAGTCGGGATGATTCAGGTTAGTTGAGAAATGAATTAAGTCGAAGTGCTCAATCAACTTAGTCGAGAAAGGAGCAATGTACGGTTAAGGTAAGATACGGGTTTCGGTTTTGGAAGAAAGTAAATCGTTCGATAAGGTTTTCAAGATTGTTCTCGAAAGGTGTTCGGGTTTCGGGTTTAGAAAGGAAGGTTTCGATTAGCTTAAGAAACAAGTAAGAACCAATACCTGAATGTTATCGACCCAAATTACTTATACGGTTCTTAAGGCTCGATTTTGGATGGGAATCGGACCTCAACCCACTATCGAAGTAAGATAGGAACCTCGGTATATGGAAGGTGATCGAAGGAATAGGTTGACGCCACTAGCTCACTAGATAAGCCAACAAATCCTAAAAACGAAATTGGAGAAAGTGTCTCACAAATTCGACAGAGTATCGATATAAAATTCATCAAAAGTTCTTTACAAATGGCAATTTTCGGATATTTATAGTCCTTAAGAAGCCAACCAAAAAAACATAAAAATTAGCTTAATTTCTAAGTAAAATTCGACCCTTTAATGTCCTAGATTAGTCTAGAATTTTCGGCCCTTAGTTGCTGTCCACATTCATCCATGAACCCAAAAAAAAATCAGCTTCTAGAAGAGGGGTAGGTGCAGCCGAATTAATGACAAAAATGGGGGGCTGATTGGTGCTTCAAATTTCAGCCAAGGGACTTAATGAATGAAGCCTTGAAAAACTGAACAGCGAAGCCTTGTTAAATGCTGCATTGGGGACGTGAATGGCCCCTCTCAAACTACCATGCCATCTTTTTAATTGCTTCACACGCATGGAGAGACGTACCATCACACTAATCATGTCTTGAAGAAAGAACATCACATTAAATGTGTCTTTTACATGCACGAAGCAAACAAACCCCAACAGCCATTGAATTTGTCTCTTTAGTGTTGTTCTTTGTCATTCAAAAAGCTTCTTGAAAGATGAAGCGTCCATACTTCTTTATTGCCGTCCAAACCCATGCATGTTGCTGGTTTCCATCTTTAATGGCCGTTTGGGAAAAAGAAAAAAAGGCATGTTGGGAAGCTTAATCCAGCAGCTAATTAACTCCCACGCATGTTCCAACACTGTAATAAATGATGCCTCATTAAGCTGCCGCCCCATGCATTAATAACGTTCCAAAAACACCTGCACCTCATTAATTTCGGTAATTAGTTTTCCAGCAGCAAACACCACATTTAAGACATGTTTTAAGCTAAGGGACACAAAATAAATGAAGGCTTTAGGTTGTCTAAATTTCGGCTGAACAATAGGAAAAATTAAATGGTTGTTCGGCTGGACACAATTAATGTGCAGCATCTCTTAGTTACGTCCTAAACTAGACATATTAAAATTAACTATTAATTATGCACTGATTATAACTTATTTAAACTTATTTAATTACAGCAATTAAGTAAAACAAGTATTTAAGTTGTCCGAATTTTATTTAATTAATTTTAGCTAAAATAATGAGCTAAGGCCGAATGGCCATATTTTAGCTCATCATGCACGCATGAACTAGAGTCGAGCTAATGTAAGCTCGTGAGCTGGATGGTTGCTAGATTGGCGCTCGAAAATTGTTACGGAGCTGAAGTTGAGCTCGAGATCTTGGGTGTGAGCTTGTAGAAGTGTGCGACATGAGCTTGAAGCTAAAGTTGGGCTAGCTTTGGTGTCGTCCCAAGCTTGCTGAACTAAAGCTCTGATTGCTTCCTTAAATTGCTTCGCACGAGCTCTCGTAATCGGTCCTCGAGGTAACACCATCAGGTCTCAGCTCGAACTCGGCTCATGATGGGGTGTGCCCGTATTAGTATCAGTTTCCCCTTATCCAAATGCATTAATGCTTGTGTATTCATCTCCTTAATATGCACCATAACTATCTTTGAGTGCATGAAACCGATCAGACTTGAAGAGTCACTTTTGGTCCATTTGAAAAGCCACCATAATGAGTTTTGAAGGCTTAAAAAATGTCCAAACTTGAAGAGTCAATTAGCCATATGAATAGTCACCTACAAGGTAGATAATTAAGCATTAAAGACACTCATAGGAATCAGCACACTATAAACACTCATACACCAATTTATTTGCAGCTCAAATCACCTTATTTAAAATGAAAATAAACACACTTTAATTTATGTAGTAAAAAGTAATAGCAAAATTAAATAACATACTTATAAAAACAAACTCAAACATATTTAACAACTAAGATGCTTAAATGCATGGTTTAAGATGTAAACTAAATGAACAAATGAGTTACTTAATGCATGACTTAATTTAATGAGGCAAACTTGATGCGATCCTGGTCGCATCATGGTTCGACTCCATCCGACGCCATCGAGAGTGGCCTAGACTTGAGGGGCCCAAGTGCAAGATGAAACATCTCATAGGCCTGATTGATTATTGGGCCAATTTTTTAAGGACTTCTAAGTTTGCATATTTTTAATTTTAGATTTACACTTTGTGTGTTTTGCATTTAATAAAGTTATGCTTTATGTAACTCCCATGTTACTTTAAGCTGCATCATTAAATTAAGTCTTGCATTTGTTTATTTAGTTTGCATTTCAAACTATGCATTTAAGCATCTTAGTTTAATAAATGAGTTGCTGAACATTTATTCAACTCATCTTAGTTTAACTAATAAGTGTTTTTATTGAACTTCATTTAATAAGATGCTTATTTAATTAATCTAGTTACTAGGATAATTTAATGAAGCATGAGTTTAAGTTTATTTAATTTTTGCTTCTTTAATTAAACTAGTTACTGTATTAATTGATGTCTTTGCTTTTAGTTCAATTATTGAAGTCAAGTATCTAATGTGTTTGAGTTTAATTAGTATTTAATTGTGTTTAATAAGTTCATTTTAATGTGTTAATTGCAAGTGTCTTTTTAGCTCACAACCATTACATTTCAAGGTTGTTACACATTCAATAAGGTGGCTTTTCAAGTGTTTTCAGTTACATAAGAGGGGGCTGATACAAAGGAGGCTTTATATATCAATAAAAAGAGTTTAAAGGAGCATTACACTTCCTTTAAATTTCAGTAGCAACCCTTCCAACTACTCCAAACATTTTTGCTACTTTAATGGACAATTCATGCTTTAAAAACTTCATTAAGTTGTTGGAGTCTATTCAGCTAGCCAAAGGAGTAACCAAGAGATATTTTCAAAGCATTCAAATTCATTAAATCAGCTCATTTGGAGTCATAAAGTTGCTGTTATTTGGCTTGGAGGAACTGAAGAGTTTTTATTTATTGATTAAGTTTTATTTTATCCATTAAAATGCACATTAAAGTTGAATTCATAAGTTTTATTTCATAAGAATAGGTTCGGTTTTGGGTAATGGAAAGGAAGGTGGATAATGAAGGTTTCAATTTAGAAAGAATTGATTAAGAAAAGAAAAGGATGGATATTCAAGGCTTGGGTTTAAATTGGATAAACAAGGTGATTGGTGATGATGGAATAACGAACTTAACCAAGAGCGATTCAACACTAAAAAGTGTCACCCCGGTTCTTATATGGTTAAGGTGAAAGATGGAGATAGAATGAACGCCACACTCGGGTTTAAAGAGTGATAAGTTCAAAAGAACAAGTCGAAGATGCCACAAGCAAGCTTGATAAGTCAAACGAAACTTGTACAAAATATGGAGAGGAGATAAACTCACTCAAGAACACAAAGTTCATAAAATTGAAAAATGGAAAAAGTCTAAAGTCCTCCAACAATAGGTAGATTACATGTATTTATAGTATCAAATGAAGCTAGTTGAATGGTCACTTTTAATGAGGCTAATAATGAACCCAAATGAAAAGTCTCAACTTTTGGAATTCTAGCCATGTAACTCCCATCTTTAATGTGATTAATTCTTCAATTAAATTGCTTGGCAAAGTCCTTTGAGATCTCCATGATCAACCAAAAAGTCACCAGCCAAATGAAAAGTCTCAACTTTTGGAATTCTAGCCATGTAACTCCCATCTTCAATGTGATTAACTCTTCAATTAAATTGCTTGTCAAAGTCCTTTGAGGTCTTCCATGATCAACCGAAAAGTCACCAGTCAAATGATGGAGAATAGATTGCATGTAGTAAATACCATGAAGCAAACGGTTATGGAAGTTGAAGACAAAGAGGTTGCCGAAATTAAAGAACCATAATGCTCTTCTTTATTTAATAAAACAACTTCTTAATGATGAATTAAGCCTCTTAATATCAGCCCTCTCTTGTGTAACCGAATTCACTTGAAAAGCCATTTTATTGAATACATAACAGCCCATAGAAGTAATGGATGTGAGTTGAAAAGTCACTTGCAATTAACACATGTAACTTACACATTAATGCAATTATTAAACTTAAAACAAATTAACAACTAACTTAAATAAATGAACTAACACTTAAGCATCATTTATTCCAGCAACTAGTTTAATTAAGTAAAGCATTATTAATTGAACTTTAACTCATGCATCAATAAATTAACCTAGAAACTAGATTAATTAAAGAAGCAACTATTAAATTAAATTCATTAAAAGAAACTCAATTAATTAAACTATGATGAGGTTAAAATGATGACCAGCAACTCCTTTATTAAACTAAGATGCTTAAATGCAAATATTTAAAATGCAAAGCTAAAAATTAAATCAAGAGTTTTATTTAGTTGGAACAGATTCAGAAAACTAGAATTTTGCACTTTGGCCCCTCGAGCTTAGGCCACTCTCGATGGCGTCGGATGGGGTCGAACCATGATGCGACCAGGATCGCATCATACCCCCTCTTGAAAGCGATTTGTTCTCGAACTGAACCGTTGGTTCTTGAGGACATAGTTCCTTTTTCCTTGCTTTCCTCGGTCGAATGGGGCGGATGGTAATCGCGACACCTGAAAGGGATAACCATGAATTAACAAATAAGGCTTCACACAAATTTACAATCCATGCATAATAATAGCAACACAAGTATGATGCATGTGAAAGGAAAATATCAACTTATCATACAAAAGAAATAATCCTTATCAAATGTTTGAAACAGAATTACATAAGGATCAAGGCATTGAACCAACTTAAATTGCTTCCACGATTTGAAATGCGAGTAGTAGGTCAAAAGTTGAACATAATCGTATCTAACGAGTAATAGAACAGATTCACATGATTCATGACCTCGCACAATCAATCCTTGCAATTGACCTTTGGACATATGCTCGCTAACAATTTGCATCATGCCAATTATCAAAAACAAGAATTTTTTAATCAACCATTAAAACAGATAGGCCATCAATAAGCAGAATAGGACATTCAAGCACTTCATGATCTAAATGATTTACAAAAGGGAAATCAGTAACATGATTTCTATCATCATCCGAGGAGAACGAAAACGGTTCAAAGTCTTCAAGTGACTTACCTTTGTGACCAAAAAGATAAGGATTGAGTTTACCTTGCTTCATTAAAATAAAACTTCTCTCCTCAGAAACATAGTGTAGTCGAGGCTTCACATTCGAATCAACCATTTTCAAATGAAATGTGAACTTCAAGTACAACCACAAAACTTGTTTAAGGAGCGAATTAAAATTGAAAACAAAGTGGACAAATTTTGCTACCTTATTCAAAGACCTCGCATTAAAATGATAAAAATTTTCGCACACAATTGATGATGCTTGATTTTCTCACAAAATGTACCAATGCATATTCCCGGTTTAAAAACATGTGTTTGATTGTTTAAGTCAAAATGTAACAACGGTTTCATTAGATCAAACATGTTAAACCAAAAAGAATTTTGCATACTCGGCACCATATAATCAAAACTCTTAGCACTCGTCGAAACAGAAATGTGCCAATTCAAAGATTTTTCAAGAGGCAAAATTTGATTCACAAGATCACCATGTTCGAACAATTTATTTGCTTTTCATGAAAACTCATCATTTTGCGAAATCGAATGGGTTTGTCGAATAGGATGAAAGATATCAACCACATTCAACCAGTAAAAGTTAATCGAAGGAAAATAATGAAAGCTTTTAAAAATTAAGTCACCGAAAATTTCATTGACAAATTTCAAATCAGTTTTCCGTGACTCGTATAGGATTTCCTTACCTGCTTACCTTCGGGCTCGTGTGGTTCATTCTCAACTTTACCTTGACTAAACATACGGAAACGTCGTTCTTTTGGAAGCAATTGTAGCTAAAAATTATCGTCAACCAGTCTTTCAGAAAGCTAAAGAGAAGAAACAGAACAAGTACAAAGTTCAAAGAAGTTAGTTGAATCAACACTCACTTTTTCTCGCTCATCTTGTTCTTTTGATTCTTTTTTCGATTCGAGTTCTTTTCTTTCTTTTTCAATGCTCTCTTTTTTTCCACTCTCATTTTCTTTTTCAAATTCTTTCTCTTTCTCTTTTTCTTCTTTTATTTCTTTTTCTTTTTCAATAGCTTTTTCAAAGGCTTTTTCGAGCTCTCTCAAAACTCGCTCATTTTCTCTCTTACTTGCCTCTTGCCTCTCTTCTCTTTTTATTTCTTTTTCCTTGTCTTCTTTTCTATTACATGATGTTACAAAAGAATCATGATAACAAGGATTTCCAAAAGAAGGAAAATTATTTATATTTGGTTCACGAACATTTCTTCGAGAAGAATACACCATGGATGTTTTCTTTGAAGTTCTTGAAGAAGTATATCTATCATCTCGAAAGTCATCTCGAAAGGATTCAAAATCAAGATCGGTCTCTTTTCTTCTTGGATTCCTTGATAAAAAAAGACTCTCGATCAGACCCTCTTTTCGAATAGGATTCATAACATGAGTCTTTTAGTCTCGAAGTCGTTGGCGAAAAAGAATCATGATGGGTCTTCTTCTTCAAGTAGTAATCGGGGTATATCTTCGTGGGGTTCTCGGCTCCGTTTTTTGACTTGAAGAAACTCGTTCATAGGGGTCTCTTTGTTCCACACGATTTAATCTCTCGTGCAATTTGTCAAATTTTGAATTCACCATGGTTCGCATTTCTTGCACCAAATATTAGAACTCTGATTCGGTAAACTCTTCACGAGACATGATTTTTGGTTTGTTGAAAAGAGATATGTTAAAAGAACAAAAATTAAAAGATTAAATACCTAGAATATTAGTCTTTGGTACGAATTGGATAAGAAAGGGAAAATGGATTGAACAAAAGTGAAAACAAGAACCAATACCGATTTGGTATCAGCCCGTTGTTTATAAGCCCTTTAGTTCAGTTTAGGAGTGGTTAAGGTGACCTCGACCCACTATCTAGCAAGATAGGAACCTCGGTATATTTGAACGCCACACTACAAGTAGTGATAGTTCGGTTTTCGACAAAGAAAAATGGATCACACAACTAGAACACTAGGTAGCCAACGAATCTTTGAACGAAAATAGAGAAAAGTTTGACTCACAAATTGAGCAGCAAAACATTAACAAATTATCAAAAGTTGTCCATCAATAGGTTGATTACATGTATTTATAGTACCAAAAGAAGCTAGCTGAATGGTCACATTTAATGAAGCTACTAATGAGCTAAAATGAAAAGTCTCAACTTTTGAAATTCTAGCCAAGTAACTGATACGGGCACGCCCGGGGCACCCACCGAATTTTCAAGTCGACGAAGCTCGACGCCAAATTTTAATTTTTATTGTTTTAAATAAATCGAGTCTTTGAATTTGTTGAAAATTAAATTGCTGAATTTTAATTAAATGAATTAAACAACTTAATTTATTTAATTGATTTTCTATAGCAAATTAATTTGCCAAATAATTAGTATCATATTAAATATGTTAGATTTATTTCATATGATTAAAATATCCTAGTTGAAACATGTGTCTAATATGTCCTATAGTGTGCCGAATTTAAGATGTCTATATGACCTTGATTTTGCTGAATTTATAATGGCTAGTTGCTCCCTTTAAATGCTGATATAATGAACTAATGAGTTGATTTAAATTTGCTGCAGGTTTTCAAGGGATTGGGCGGCACACATTGTGATTTAAAAATTCAAAAGCATGGTAGAATGTTCCATTTGCAAGTGACGGCACAACCATGGTGGATACAAATAATGATGAAATTAAAAGTGCAAATTTGGTGGTGAAGGAATGTTGGACGGCAGTTGAATTTTTAAAGCAAGTGGATCATTTAGATGGAATCATTTACAAGGAGCTTGGTGGAGGAATAAACAAATGAGCAATTGAAAGAGCAATATGCAGCCAAAAAGAAAACATAATGGAAAGAATTAAATAATACAAAACAAACCATGAAATGATGCCTAGCTTGGACGGCACAAGGTGGAAGATATTAAGCACATGGAATAAACAAATTGAAGGAATATTATGGCATGGTGGGGCATTAAAATAAGGACTTTGTCTTTTGTGGGCATGGTTGGACGGCAAGCATGTGGTTTTTTTTTTGGTGTGGTTGAATAAACAAAGTGATGGCATGAAGAAGTGGGATATTAATTGATAATTAAAAGCCATGGATTGCACAAACACTCACCTAGGGGGACGGCAATATGAAGCATATGGAGGATAACAAAGAATGCGGCACATGAATTGAATACTTAGTGGGAGCTATAAAATGAATTGAGCATGTGAAGTGAAGACCATTAAGCCATGTGCGCATAAATTAATAATAAGCCAAGGAGAAAGCAAGCATAGTGGACGGCGAAAGCAAGCATAATGGACGGCTTAAGCTTTTAAATTAGGATAATTTTATGGCAAATGAAAGTGGCAGCAAACTTTGGTGGAGTTTAGGTTGAACGGCCACATAACTCAAGTGTTTTATTTTAATTGCAAGTGGCCATCCTTTCTCTTGGCCGAATGCTCACAAATGCCCACCAAGGCAACTACTTGTGCGCACAAAATAGAGGTTGAAGCCCTCTTTCCTTTCCCTATTCGGCTATCATTTGAAAAGAGCCTATAAATATTTTGCACATTTCATTTTGTAAAAGAACTTGAATTTGAATGAAAGAAAATTTTCTTTTGGTGAGTATTCACTCTCCTGATTCTCAAGGTTGAATTGACTTATCTAGTTTTCTAGTGGCGTCGTTCTTTCCTTGTTTTGAACTTATCATCCTCACGGGTGTGGCATTCATCTACCTATATCGTTGGTTCCTATCTCGCTAGATAGTGGGTCTCGGTTTTGTTTCAAAACTCATTCCATCAATTTGAAACTTATAAGATCCGGGTCTTTAATTTTTATTAAAGGTTCTTTCTTGTTTCAAATACGTATCCATTTCAACCAATCACCTATCTTCACCTTTCAAAGATTTAATTTCCAATAAAATTATCCCTTTGTTAATTAAACAAGAAACTACCTAATTTATGATCGGGCAACATTTACGATTCGCCTCCTAACCCGAGACGGACCGTTATCATCTGGTATCAGAGCCAAATTAAATTAGGCACGTTTTGATCGTCTTGAGTTTTTTTTTCCGAGTAAGTTTAAAAAAAAATTCAAAAAAAAAGTTGTATTTTATTTTCATTTAGCATATATTGTATTTAAAAAGTTCAAAAAAAATCGAGGTTAAAAAAAAATTCTAGTTAAAAAAAAAGAGAGAAGTGTGAAGTTTGCAAGTTTTGTTTCATTACTTCTTTCCCGATCTTCAAATCACCCTTCTTCACCCCAACGCCACTATACCGAAATATTTTTTTCGGTTCTTTCTTTTGTTTAGCCTACCCTATACCCGACATCAATTCGTTGTAAACCCGTTTTCGGAGCCTACCATCAAGCCACAAATAAGTCTTTCAAAACAAAGTACGAATTTGTGAGACGATATTGAGTGGTAAAAGACACGAGTGCTACATTAAAAAAAATCATATCCAAGTGAAAACACGAGTGTGAGCGATTTTTTTTTTATGAGTGACTTGTGAGATTTTGTGGTAAGGTATTTTAATTTTTGTCGATTTATTTCCCTTTTGTTATAATAGTTCTTTTCAGCAACAAATATGTCTCAAGAAGAGTTCTCATCCAATGATTACCCATACTTGTTGAACGAAATGCGAAAAGCCATAAACAAGTTGGAAAAGCACTTGGATCGGATCGAGGAACGAGACCAACGAGATCGACTTTCTTCAAGTCGAAGGACGGAGTCAAGATCATCCCGAAGACACACTTTCGAAGAATATTTGAGAAGAGACTGTAATCGAAATTCTTATTCCTCAAGAAGTTCGAGACGGTATTCACCCACGAAAGATTATTCTCGAAGTGGTACATATTATGATTCTTATTCCCTCCAAGAAAACACGCGAGTTGATCTATATATTCATTCAGAAACTTCCAAGAAAACGTCTTTGGAGTGCTCTTCCCGAAGAAATTATCGTGATTCATCTGTAAATAATTTTTCTTCTTTTAGAAATTCTTATTATTGTGATTCTTTTGTAACTTCATGTAATAAAAACAAAGAAAATGAAAATGAAAATGAAATAGAAAAGAAAAGAGGCAAGAAAGAGAGAAGATGAGCAAATTTTGAGAAGGTTTGAAAGGGCCATTGAGAAGATCGCTAAAAAAGAGCAAGAAAAGAGAGAGAAAATAAAAAAGTGCGTGAAAAAGAAACGAGAAAACGAGATGGGCAAGTAGAAGAGAGTGTTGATTTAACTAACTCATTTGGAGTATGTTCTTCTTTTGCTTCTTCATTTCAGGTTCCCGACGTATCGCACAAGAGCCTACCACTTCAACTCCTCCCGAAAGAGCGACGCATTTCTTTGATTGAAAGAGGTAAAGTTGAAGGTGAAGTTGAACCTCCCGAGTCGAAAGGTAAGGAAGGTAAGGAAAGAAAGTGTCCTGAAGTAATTCAATCTCCGTTGAATTCTTTGTATAAAGATGATTTTTCTTCTAACCCTAATTTGTTTGATTGTAGATATTACTAGATTAATTCGTTGTCTAATATGAAATCATTGAGTTTTTGTAAATATATTTTGAAATATATTAAGTATCTTGAATGTACATAATTCTTATTGGTCTAACGTGATTGAATTTTCGGAACCTAAGTCCCATAAATCGGGCATATGTTTCGATTTGTTTTGTGGAAAACTCAAGTATCATCCGGTAAGTTTGAAAGATTTTTATATTCTTGATACTTGGTTTCTAAATAAGGTAACGAATTTTGTCAAATTTGTTTTTAATTTTTATTCGTTCCTTAAACAATTTTTATGGCTGTATTTTAAATTCACTTTCCATTTGAAAATGGTTGAGTTGAACGCAAGGCTTCGATTACACTACTTGACTGTGGAGAGAAGGTTTGTATTTCTTGATCAAGGTAAGACTGATCTTTATCTTTCTGAGTATAAGGGTAAGTCTTCTGAAACTGCTGATGCATTGTTACTCTCTTCGGATTACGATAAGCTTTGTGTTGCTAACTTTGTTTTTGCCGAACATCTAGATCATGTTATGATTAATTGCCTTATACTACCTATTGATGGTCTATTTATTTTAATGGTCGACAAAAGGATTCTTGTGTGTATGAGAGAACCCACATATCGAACAATGCAAGGTTTGGTTGTTCAATTATGTGTTCCATGTGAATTTTGTCATCTATCTTCTTGTGATGCTTATGTATATCATTTAATTTACTATTCACATGATAAGCATAATTTTTGGATTCCAAGTAGATCATATGCACGCCTTGAGATCTTTTCAAATTTGTTGCAAATGTTTGACAAGGCATTACTTCTTTTGTACAATAATTAGGTGATGCCCGATCGCATGCGAGTTATTTGTTTGGTGTTGTTTTTATTCGGGTTGCAAGTATGTTTAAAAACATTGCTTGCTAATTCTTGAATTTTCTTTTCAGGTATTGCTATTATCATCCTTCCCATTTGATCGAGGAAAGACGAACAAGGAGTTTTTGTTCGAATAACCAATGGGTCGATTCGAGGACGAATCGTCTTGAAGAGGGAGGGGATGATACGGGCACGCCCGGGGCACCCACCGAATTTTCAAGTCGACGAAGCTCGACGCCAAATTTTAATTTTTATTGTTTTAAATAAATGGAGTCTTTGAATTTTTTGAAAATTAAATTGCTGAATTTTAATTAAATGAATTAAACATCTTAATTTATTTAATTGATTTTCTATAGCAAATTAATTTGCCAAATAATTAGTATCATATTAAATATGTTAGATTTATTTCATATGATTAAAATATCCTAGTTGAAACATGTGTCTAATATGTCCTATAGTGTGCCGAATTTAAGATGTCTATATGACCTTGATTTTGCCGAATTTATAATGGCTAGTTGCTCCCTTTAAATGCTGATATAATGAACTAATGAGTTGATTTAAATTTGCTGCAGGTTTTCAAGGGATTGGGCGGCACACATTGTGATTTAAAAATTCAAAAGCATGGTAGAATGTTCCATTTGCAAGTGACGGCACAACCATGGTGGATACAAATAATGATGAAATTAAAAGTGCAAATTTGGTGGTGGAGGAATGTTGGACGGCACTTGAATTTTTAAAGCAAGTGGATCATTTAGATGGAATCATTTACAAGGAGCTTGGTGGAGGAATAAACAAATGAGCAATTGAAAGAGCAATATGCAGCCAAAAAGAAAACATAATGGAAAGAATTAAATAATACAAAACAAACCATGAAATGATGCCTGGCTTGGACGGCACAAGGTGGAAGATATTAAGCACATGGAATAAATAAATTGAAGGAATATTATGGCATGGTGGGGCATTAAGATAAGGACTTTGTCTTTTGTGGGCATGGTTGGACGGCAAGCATGTGTTTTTTTTTTTGGTGTGGTTGAATAAACAAAGTGATGGCATGAAGAAGTGGGATATTTGTAACACCCCAAACCCGGCCCACAAGTCATGACCGGATCTGGTATGTCACGGAATAAAAGAAGTTTGAAAGGTTTGGATTTACAGTAGAAATTAAAAATTTCCGCTAAGGGTATAAAACGGTGTTCGTTAAAAACTCAAGTGGTTTAATTTGGTAAATCCGATTGAGTTGAAAATCCATCCTTCCTTTTTAAAACCATTTGACCATTTAAGTTTTGGAACATTAGCGTGATCCAAAAGCTTAGAAAAAAATCTCATTACCCGATGGTAACATTTCCTTGAAAACGCGTACGAGTGCTTATTTTTGAAAACGTTACTTTTAACCAATTTGCATAACCGTCCGTAACTTCATCAGTTATAAAGTAAAGTAAAAACAACTACCTAACCATCCAAAATAATAAGCGGCCATATTACAACCCAATCGAATTGTAGTGAATAATCAAACTTAAAACGGGGCAAAAATAAAATTTCAAGTCCACAAAACCAACATGGCCGCCTAGAGCTCTCCTCGGCTCCGCATCCGTGCTCTACTCACCTGCAAGATGATATGGGAAGGGGGTGAGTCACCAAGACTCAGTGTATAAATCCCCAACCCGGGAAATAACACTCATACACAAGATATTAGTATGCAATTATGCAACCCAACCTAGCCATCCATGCTCCTTTTCTACCCCGTGTGGTACCAAACCACTGGTGGTGCCAAACCACTGGTGACGTATAGTCACAATAAAGTGATGGGGCCAACCCATCGTGTGATACCAAATCACTGGCGTCAATCCCGTATCTCAAATGTGGGGCCAACCCACGGTGGTACTAAGCCACAGGGACGAGACGCTATGAGGTGCCAAACCTCTGGAGGTACCAAACCTCTGGTGACCGTAGTCACAATGTGTTACCAAAACACTGGTGGTGCCAAACCACTGGTGACCCGAAGTCACAATAAAGTGATGGGGCCAACCCATCGTGTGATACCAAATCACTGGCGTCAATCCCGTATCTCAAATGTGGGGCCAACCCACGGTGGTACTAAGCCACAGGGACGAGACGCTATGAGGTGCCAAACCTCTGGAGGTACCAAACCTCTGGTGACCGTAGTCACAATGTGTTACCAAAACACTGGTGTCCGTCGACACGAATATTACTCCCTCTCATCAATCCCACCATCATCATGCTCATATTACAAGTATCATGATTCCATATATCATGCAATCGAATATAGCATAGCATTTTTCAGCATATGATGGCATATACAACAACATATATAGTAAATCGAGTAATAAGGGAAACTTACCCGAGAACCAAGCTTATGCCCACTAAGCCAAGTTACCATATGAGAGGTTATTAATATCATTAAACAACAGTTTATACTAATAAAGTGTGTAAGAGTTTACACACCTATTTAATCGAAGATTTAACTAGGATTCTCGGATCTATGCGTTATTACAAAAGTCCCGAACTTGTCCTCGTAATGCCCCCTATATTCGGCCATCATAGATTAGTATTTAGGGGTCTCGTTGATTAACTAACAATTCCAAGGGATCGGGCATATCATAACTAAATAGGGCCTTAGACCGAACCTCGATTAACACGAACCAACGTGATTTGAAACTTCCGACGCCTCTGATTTTCCTCAGCCGCTTTGCCCCTAAGACCATAATGCTAATTTGGTTATACTGAGGTATCAAAATGGCCCTTGGCCAATATATATATATATATATACACCTTACCCTAAAGAATCAAATCCCGATAGGCTTTTAAAACCGATTTGGTCACCTACCAAAATCTGAGGGTTCACTGCATTCGGCTAGCCTTCCTTGAGATTAGTCTTAGTATTTCATTTAGAGACCAAAGGCCATTCGGCCATAGTCATAAATCCACAACCAACGAGTTTGTTGCCCTTTACCTTAACGACTGACTTGGCCTTTAAACACCACAGATCGGCACTCCCTTTTTGGTGTCTATAAGTTGCGGCTATCATATAGAACAAGAATTAGAGTAGACTTTACATATTGAATCCATAATAGAAAGATAGAAAATCTACTTACCAATTTGCTTGGTTAGCCCGAAAGGAGAGTTAGATTTCGGCAAAGTCTTGTAGAAAGACAATGGAGTAGTTGGCTACTTCAAGCTAAAACGGAAGAGAGGAAGAAGAGGCAGGAGTCGGCATGCTCAAACAAAAAGGAACCAAAAACAACTAAAGAGAATTGGCCATGCATCATTCGGCCAAGGGACAAATTAGAAGGAAAAGGACTTGGCTTTCTTCTAATCTACACAACCCGGTCATGCATCAAAAATGGAACAAGGAAATTTCGGCCAAGCTTTTCTTCACCAAGCTTCATTCGGCTAAACAATGGTTTTGAAAGGAAAGGAAACAAATTCTCCCTTGCAAAGCTTCATGGCCGGCCAAACACTCCTTCCCTTTCTAATTTCAAAGCCTCAAATTCCTATAATATTCTTCCTACTTCCAACAAATAAAATAAAGAAAGACAACTAACTCATGTTTCCATTATCATCTAAATTAATAAATAGCCTAGATAAAATAAAAGAACATGAGGCAGCCATCAAACTTGGCTCCCCACGCGTGCATGTGCAGGCCAATACCCCCAAACGCCGGCCAAAGTAAAAATTTTCTTCCAGGCGCTGCGCATGGGTTTCGAACCCGGGACCTGGGAGGGATTGCCCAAGCCTCTGACCACTAGGCCACAACGCTTCTTCAGTTATAATGTGTCGGAAATTTATTTTAACCTTCGGTCCCTGGGCTCTTGCACGCATTAAAGGCCAAAAACAAAATACTCACTGCCGTCCAGGGGTTTCGAACCCGAGACCTGGGGCAGAAACCCCCGTGCTTCAACCACTCGACCTGCTGGACTTTCGTGGTAGAATCCCGTCGCAACTTTCTTTTAAACCTTTATTCCCGAGTTTCCCATTTGCATTTAATATCAGAGGTTAAAAACAAAATGGACAACCGTTGCCCAGGGGATTCGAACCCGAGACCTGGGGCAACAGCGCGCCCCAGCCACTCGGCCAACCAGAATTTCGTGACAACTCGCGTTGCAAAAATTCCTTTAAATCCCTCCTGATGGCTTCATTAATTGGGATGCTAAAAGCAAAAAGTTAAACGCCCTAGGTGCGATTCCTAAGGCTCGAACACAGGACCCGAAGGAGTATACCCAAGCGCCCTGCCGCTTCCGCTGTCGAGACTTTCATGCCATGTTTCCACGAAACTTATTCTTAAGCCCTCCTCATTTAGTCTTCCTACACGCCAAAAATAAACTTCCTCCCCGCGACTCGAACCCTTGCCTAGCAGCCTTTTCTAGCCTTTCATCAGTACCCTAACCACTCTGCCAGCCGTTTCTTTGAGTCAAACTCGCCCTAATTAAATGTTAAGGCTTAATGATAAGGCCCCTAATGCAGGATGTTACAGTTCTACCTCCCTTAAAATAAATTTCGTCCCGAAATTACCTGGATCAGAAGAGTTGGGGGTATTGCTGCCGCATCGCATCCTCAGGCTCCCACGTAGCTTCCTCCACGCCATGATTCCGCCATAGGACCTTCACTAAAGGAACTGACTTCCTACGCAAAACTTTCACATCTCGATCTAGGATCTGCACAGGTTCCTCTTCCATCGTCAAATCTGGACTCACCTCAACTTCCTCAACTGCCAAGATGTGTGATGGATCAGAACGATAGCGTCTAAGCATGGAGACATGGAACACATCGTGAATCTGACTTAGTTCTGCAGGTAACTCGAGCTGATAAGCCACTGGTCCCACTCGTTTCATCACCTTAAACGGTCCAATGAACCTTGGGCTTAATTTGCCCTTCTTCCCAAATCTTAGCACCTTCTTCCATGGTGAGACCTTCAGAAAAACTTCGTCTCCTACGGCAAATTCTATGTCTCTCCGTCTGAGATCAGCATAAGACTTTTGTCTATCCGAGGCTTCTTTCAATCGAGCTTGGATCTTCTTCACCTTATTCTCAGTTTCTGCAACCAATTCCGGTCCTAACATCTGTCGTTCTCCCAACTCTGTCCAACAAGTGGGGGTACGACACCTCCTACCATACAATGCTTCATATGGTGCCATCTTAATGCTTGCCTGATAACTGTTATTGTATGCGAACTCAGCTAATGGCAAGAGTTCCTCCCAACTACCTCCGAAGTCCAAAACGCAGCCTCTTAACATGTCCTCCAAAATTTGAATAACTCTTTCCGATTGCCCGTCAGACTGTGGATGAAATGCTGTACTGAAATCCAACCGTGTACCCAAAGCCTGATGTAGTGCTTTCCAAAACCTCGATGTAAATCGGGGGTCTCTGTCTGAGATGATCGACACTGGCACACCATGCAGCCTCACTATCTCCGCCACATACAACTTAGCTAACCTCTGAAGCGAATAATCCACCCTAACTGGAATGAAATGAGCCGACTTGGTTAGACGGTCCACAATCACCCAAACTGCGTCCTTCTTACTGGGCGTGAGGGGTAGCCCACTGACGAAATCCATAGTGATCCTCTCCCATTTCCACTGAGGAATCTTCACCGGTTGTAATAACCCAGATGGCAACTGATGTTCAGCCTTTACCCTCTGACATGTGAGACACCTTCTCACGAATTCAGTTACCTCACGCTTCAACCCTGGCCACCAGAACTGCTTTCGTAAATCTCCATACATCTTGCTACTTCCAGGATGCATAGCGTATGGGCTGCTATGCGCATCCTGAAGAATTCTTTGCCTCAAGCCCACATCATTCGGCATACAAGGCCGTCCTTGAAAACACAGCACCCCATCACCGGTCAAACTATACCCTTCCAAACTGCCATCTTGAACTTGTAGCCTCCGTGCGTTTAAACTGTCCTCCCCTAATTGTTTTTCCTTAATCTCCTCGATCCAAGCTGGCTTAATTTGCAATTCTGCTAAGAGACTTCCGTCGTCGTATAGACTGAGACGAGCAAACATCGCCCTTAAGTCTGTCACGACCTTTCGGCTTAACGCATCAGCCACCACGTTAGCCTTGCCTGGATGGTACTCAATTGAACAGTCGTAGTCCTTCAGTAGTTCAATCCATCGACGTTGTCTTAGATTCAAGTCCTTTTGAGACAAGAGATACCTCAGACTTTTGTGATCCGTGTAGACTATCGACTTTTCCCCATACAAGTAATGCCTCCATATTTTCAAAGCAAAAACCACTGCTGCTAACTCCAAGTCATGGGTAGGATAGTTAACCTCATGCGGTCTTAGCTGGCGGGATGCATAGGCCACTACCTTCCCTTCCTGCATCAACACACATCCCAACCCATTATGGGACGCATCACAATAAACTGTGAACAATTTCCCCGCCTCAGGCTGCACCAAAACTGGAGCTTCCGTCAAAATCTTTCTTAGCTTATCAAAGCTTTCTTGCTGCTTCTCTGACCAAACAAAAGGGGCTCCTTTCCTTAATAACTTAGTCAACGGTGCTGCGATTAAGGAGAATCCTTCCACAAACCTTCGATAATACCCGGCCAGACCCAGAAAACTTCGAATTTCTGCCACTGTCCTAGGTGGTTTCCACTCCAACACCGCTTCGACCTTGCGGGGGTCTACTCTAATCCCTTCAGCTGACACCACGTGACCCAAGAAAGTCACCTCTCTAAGCCAAAATTCGCACTTACTGAATTTGGCATACAACTGCTCCTCCCGCAACACTTGTAGGACTATGCGCAAATGCCTATCATGCTCCTCCTCCGTCTTCGAGTATACCAATATGTCGTCTATAAACACCACGACGAATTGGTCCAAGTATTGCTGAAACACCCTATTCATCAAGTCCATGAATGCTGCCGGCGCGTTAGTCAACCCAAACGGCATCACTAGAAACTCGTAATGCCCATATCGGGTACGAAATGCCGTCTTGTGCACATCAGCTTCCTTCACCTTAAGTTGATGATAGCCCGACCTAAGATCTATCTTTGAGAACACCGACGCACCCTTCAGTTGATCAAACAGGTCATCGATTCGAGGCAACGGATACCTGTTTTTGATCGTCAATTTGTTAAGCTGACGGTAGTCGATACACATCCGCATTGACCCGTCTTTCTTTTGACAAAAAGCACAGGTGCTCCCCACGGAGATATACTAGGTCGAATGAACCCTCTATCCAAGAGTTCCTGAATTTGAGCCTTTAGCTCCACCAACTCCTTCGGTGCCATTCGGTAGGGTGCTATGGACACAGGTGCCGTTCCGGGCAACAAGTCTATACCGAACTCTACTTCCCGATCTGGAGGCAGACCCGGAAGTTCTTCAGGAAACACATCAGCGAATTCCCCTACAGTTCGGACCTTCACAACTGTTGACTCCTTAGCCTCCAAGGCATAAATCTGAACCAGCAATGCTTCACACCCTTTTCTGATCATTTTCTCGGCCTTCAAGGCAGACACTACATTGGATAGATAGTCTTTTCTGTTACCTATCATGACCACTTCATCACCCTCGGCCAACTTTAGAATCATGCGCTTAGCAGCGCAATCCAACCTTGCCTGATACTTAACTAACCAGTCCATTCCAAGAATTAGGTCGAACTCCCCAAATGGCAGTTCCATCAGATCAGCCACAAACACTACCCCTTGGAGTTCTAGGGGTATATCTCTATATAGCTTGTTCACCATCACGGAGTGTCCTAGAGGGCTAATTACAGTCATCTCGCTAGAAGCAGTCTCAAAATCCAAGTTCATGTTTTCTACCACACTACTGGCAATGTATGAATGCGTCGAACCCACATCAATTAATGCAACATAAGGGAGACCAAAAATTAGGAACGTACCGGTGATGACGTCCGGTGCGTCACCCTCCTCGCGACGCCTTGCTGCGTAGACTAAACCGGGCTGCCTGGCTTCGGTGTTGCCTACTCCTCTGCCCTGAGTTCCGCGACCTCGGTTAGGACCATTGCCTCCTCTACCATTTCCACGACCCCTCTGCGGCGGTCCCACATTTCGTGCTGGAGTACGGTTCTGCCCCTCTGGCTGATTCCTAGCCATCTTCCGAGGACAATCCCTCACACGGTGATCCGGAGATCCACATTCAAGCAACCCTTTTCACCGGTGTAACAACCTCCCCAATGTGACTTTCCACAACGATTACACTGAGCAGGCCTCTGGTTAAAAGCCATGGGCCTCCAGCCTGATTCGGCCCACTCTGTCTGGCCCTTTTGAGCAGTATTTCTCGATCCCGACGACCCAATGCCTCTCCTTCTATCATAGCTCTGTCTCACAGACTCCCGGACCCTTTCGGCTACCTTAGCCTTTTCTACCAGAACAGCAAACTCACGTACCTGTTGTGGAGCAATCAACAGCCTTAAGTCATCCCTAAGTCCGTCTTCAAAGCGGGACACAACGATCGTGCTCAGTTGACACAATTCCCTGAGCATAGCGGCTCAGCCTCAGAAATTCTGCCTCATACTCAGACACCGACTTATTTCCTTGTACCAGTCCCAGAAAGATTTTCCTCTGAGTATCAGTGTAACTGGTGCCCACATACTTCTTCTGGTAAGTAGTTTTGAAGTATTCCCAAGTAAGGTCGTCTGCTGTAGCGCCGTTTCGAACCGTGAGCCACACTGGTATGACTCGTCTTTTAGAAGCGACACCGCTCCTTTCAGCTTCTCCTCATCTGTTAAATCGAGATCATCCATGATCCTCTCGGTTGATTCTAACCAATATTCAGCTGTACTGGGTGCGACACTGACACACCCCGAAATACTTCAGCTCCATTGGATCGGAGCCGCTCAGATACCGACTTCCGAGCTCCTGTACCTCTGCTGGTCTCAGCCATCATTTCTAGAACACGCAGCATAGCCTGCGATACCGACTCACCCCCTGTCTGATCCTGAGGTCCATCACCAAAAGCCGGAGGTGGTGGTGGAGGTGGTATCTCATTATCCGATCCTTGGCCCGACCTAACTGGTTCTGTTACGGCCATCCGGCCTCTACCGCGTCCCCGACGGCCGCGACCTCTAGAACTCATTTCTTATGGCGCAATCTAAAAAGTTTTATGAGTTAGTCAATGTTCCACTGAT